>JARQOC010004023.1:0-12520 GCA_033576535.1 Allobates femoralis
CTAGCAACCTGCACCGGAGCACCATGGACACACGCAGAGAGGAACCAAGGGACCTACATATCACCAGCAACATGGACCCCGTGTAACGCCCCCAAGACAGACACCAGAACTGTCAGTGTATAAACGGACAACCGAAGAAGGGGCCCCACTGTAGAAAATCCAAATTGGCCATACGGGGGGGGGGGGGGGGCACAGGAGAACGGGATGGTGAAAATCCTCAGAAGTCCTAACACACCAAGCCAGAACGCGAGCAGCGGAGCCCGTAGAATTCTGCAAGTAGGGTGGAACAAAGAACTACCCCAGCCGCCATTCAGGAACTTATGCCGCCGGATGCGGCCCATGCACTGGAGGACAACTGAACAGATAACAGAACCGGAACAGGATGCAGCAGGCATGGGTCTGCCACGGACACTGGTCTGAACCATGAAACCACGGACGCCGTGGCCAGAAGGAAGCAGCGAGGATCACAAGGCAACCACACCCCTGAAACACTCAGCACCAACGGCAGGAGGGCCAACGAGTCGGGGGGGGGGGGGGGGGCCACTACGCCTAGGCCAGAAGAAGCCCCAGGGAGCCCGCAGGGAGTCAACCATGCCAGTAATGACGGAAAACAGCCGGGAGGCAACCATGCAGACCCCGCTAGACGCCCTAGTGGAGGACAAGGCTATCTCCGACCACTCCCCCGATTTGCAGGGCCGACAAGGAAGAGATGCTCAGGTTAACGTGAGGAAGTCGGCTGCAAGACTCCTTCTGAGAAGTAGTCCAGGTACAACAGGAGCCCTACAAATAGGACTCCTCCGGGACAAGCCAACTACGTAGCTACCCAAAGCACCAATCAAGAGACATGGGAGGCCAGGACCGAGGTCCGCCCAGAGGAACAAAAAATACGACAGATGATGGAAAGAAAACTCCACATGAGTCCCCACCAACTACGGAAGAAAATGGAGGAAGGCCGGCGTAACCCAGAGAACTCCCACACGGAAGAAAAAACATCAGAATCAGCAATGGACCATCAACCCAAAGCCATGGGATACCCTAAATGGGTCCACCATCCCTCAGGGCCAGCCATCGTGACCAGAAGACAGACACCGGAGAAACCGCCCAGGGCACCCCCCTGGAAAGGGCATTCAGGGCTGACCACCAGGACAGGACCCTGTACAGTCCCAGGAGCCGGACAGGAGGACCGCGAAGCCGCCCCAGAAGAGCAGATGCAGCCTGAAGAATACCATGTAGGAGACCCAGGGAAGGGACAGAGCCCACCATACCGCCGGGACATGACCACCGGAACCCCAACTGGGAGATTGCCTCCTGCGGGGACATACGAGAGGGCCGAAAGGACTCCCAACTCTCTCCGAAATCAGCAACCTGTCGGCTTCCAGGATAAGGTACAGCTGCCCAACAGAGGCGAGGAGAAGCCTAGGAAGGACCGGCGAACAAGAGGATGGAACCTGGACGTGACCCAGCGTCCACAAAGGCACTACCAAGGCTACGTAGCCCAGGAGCAACAATCCAACCAAGCATGGACCCCCAATACACCAGCCAGACAAGCGCCAGCAGAGAGGAAATCGAAGTACGGAGGCGAGGTCCACAAGAGCAGCAGAGTTCCCCACAATGAGGAAACCTCCAAGAGTGGGCACACCAGGGTAACCAGGAGACGCAAGACGCCCACCCCCCGCAAGCAAGGAGGGAAACCCCCGAGGGCCCACGGAAAGACCAAAACGACGGGAGACAACTGGAAGGGACAAGAACAGCCAATGAAAACGACCACTACAGTGAGAGCCATTGGAAGAAAGGATGCATGGCCAGAAGGGAATAGGTGTACAACAAATCCCCCGAAGCAACTAGGAAATAAAATGGAAATCTGCACGGATTATAACGTACCTTCCTGTTTGGAGAAACAGGGAACAACCTCACTGGGTAGCGCGGACAGGAGCCAGTGTGGTGACCAAATACCCGGCAGAACTAATAGAATCTAAGCGAACCAGTGATAGCGGAGAAAAAGGCATTCAACCGCATCGAGTAATAATAGCCATAAGAACCAACTGGGTTGGAAACCAGGAAGAAAGGGGAATAAAAAAACCGCCACCTGCAGGCCACCCGGGATCTCAAGAAGGACCAATGCTCCAACAGACCCCGGATGTCAGACACGAGGAGGAGAAGTCCATCCACGGAATCACGAAGAAACGAACAATCTCCAGTGACAGGCCTGACTAACACTGAAGGGCCCAAGAGCGAGTCGTCCGATCGAACGGCACATCCGCCAGACGGAAGAGGAGGAATAGGGATTCCAATGCCCTGCAGCCGCATCGAAGAGGAGATCAACTAGAGCCCTGCCAACAAGGACTCACCCAGGCCAAGGAACGCGCAGGACTGGGCAAGACCCGCACGGCCCCCACCCAGCGGGCTGGCCAAAGTGCCCATCTATCAGAACTGGATAAGCCAGCCAACCTCACTGCCAGCTGCAAGGAAGATGCCGACACGACTGCCCCAAGGCAGCACCCCCACGAAACACGGTGACCAACAAGTGTCACGTGAAACTCATGTACAGAACTGGGACTCCCCAGGCGATCCACACCAGCAGGGATCCAGCCGTCCCGAAGCAGAACAGCCGGCACAAAGGCCCCAAGCAGGTATTGATGCACAGGAGCATATCCGCCATACAAGCAGATCAGACAGGACCTGTACCCCCCACTGGCAAGGCGGCCCGCATTGACGTGGAGGCCACTGCCGAATACACCAAAGGCACTCGAGATCTCGCCACCAGAGTGGCCATCCTGTAACAAGGGAAGCATGACCCCTTGGCCATGGTCAGTCGGGGAAGACATACAAGGGGACACAGGCTTCCCAGCCTGGAGGAAGGAGTCCGAGTCTTAGTCACCGCACATAGGGAAACAGTTCTTCCCGGACATAGAGCAGATATCAGCAATTTAGTCGAGGATGCATCCTGCAATGTCTGCGCTACACAAGCCAGTCATAACCCTTCAACATATGACTCAGGAAGGGGCTGACACCAAGAGCATATGGCATATGTATCAATCTTTTGGCTTACTTAGCCTAAGAAGCAACAGAAACAAAAAGAAAACAGGAAAAATAGAGGGCATCAGCATAATAGGAGAGAACACACTCACCCAGTGAAGCTGTGTAACTACTGACCGGGACAGGAGGTGGAGGGTCAGCCTGAGATGAACGTGTCCCAGGCTACTGCGCTCAGTACGTGCAGCATACCCTGCAGCCCTGCTGTGGCTACTGGTGTTGCGTGCTCTGCCGGCTGGCTGCTCTTCCTCATCAGGCGGATGCAGCCCCCCCGCCCCACGGGAAGACATCGTGGACGGCACCATGCAGATCAGCATCGCCCCCTTCCGACACAATCCTCAGCGATGGGGCCACCTCCCCGGCCGCCCGGAAGCACACTCCAACACTTCCGGGTCAGGAGCGATTACCCTCAGTGCGCCGGCGCGTCCCGGAAGCCGGCGCAGAAGGCACCAGGCTGTCGCCTGCCGCAGCTGCAGCAATACCTCCGCACCCCACAGAGCCCAGAGCTCCGCCGCCGCGACGCCCCGCCCCACCGCCGGAAGCACAGGCCCGTCCGCCACCGGACGCTGCCCCTACCCCCCGCGAAATGGCGGCAAAACGCCGCCGCCACAGAGCCCCAGCCCCCAGGAGGCACAAGGCCTGCCACCCGCAACAGCCGACCACACCAGCCAGTATAACTTACCTAGCCCAGGTCGCCTGGTCACGGATGAGTGCAGACTGCTGCAACTGCACCACGCTCCCATGAGTCAGGGTGACGTCGCACGCCGACCTCATGACATCCATTATCAGTCGAGGGGAGAGCCTGAAGCAGGACTTCCCGACGCTGCATCTGGTGTTCCAGGCCCTGCCGTTCCTACAGAAACCGACACAGAGGCTGATTGAACCAAGGAAGCTTTTGCTGTAGGTTCCCATCAGGACAGGAAACCAAACTGAGGGAGCGAGGGGGACCGCCCCTTTTTATCTGTAGGTTTCCTGTCCTGGTGGGCGGATCCCCTCTCTCGTGGGTGCTGTCGTGGCGAGAAGAAAGAGTAGAACTTTTATTAAAAATACCTCTGCACTTCTCATCTTATGGCACTGTCAGCTTTTTTCTACAGCTCCTCCTACAACACTGACTACTGTAAGATGAAAGCTAGAAGTGTTTATATTGACACTTCACTCTGCTATATTCTATTTTCTTCAGTAGATGCAGAGATTAGGCCCGAGAGCAGGGCTGTCTGTGATTACATGTCTCACACAGGAGAAAGACTGCTCTAAGTTACTCTACTGCTGCGTTCTTTTTCTCCTGCTTGCAAATGGGCAATGTCATGTAGGGTAAAAAGTGATTGCCCCCAGAAAATACTATGATAATGCCTACTTGAACTTTTCAATAGCGATGAGAGAATCTTGCAAAATTTGAATATGCCTGTTAGTGGAGATTTTCCAGGTAAATTTAATTAGTGGAAATGTTATTCTCTGCAAATTTAATGATCCTTATTAACAGGGGCAGTGGAGTCAGGAATCAAACATCCCACTCCGACCTCACCAAAATGGACTCTGACTCCACGACTCCCACCACTAGAGATCAGAAGTCAGCAAGCCAAACATCCAACTTAGACTCCTCAATTTCCCTGAATCCGACTCCACAACTTTAACTCTACAGCCCTGCTTATTATGGTCTATGGTCTCTCCAGACGCCAGTGAATAAAAAGCATAAAACTGGTAAAGTGCCAGCACAGCTTGAGATGCCCAAAAATTCCAGCATGAACAGTGGGGGATCAAAAGATGCAGCAAGATCCAGACGGGTGGCGGTGAGTAGTGAAGGAGTCGGGGAGGTCAGTGGAGTATTTTTAGTTTTTACTTTTTGATGGCTCAGTATAGTTCAAAAAATATTTGCTCAATCCACACACAAGCAGATTCCAAAATAATCCGCATTTAGACAAATATGGGTTTTGATACAATTTGAATAGAATTCCATTCCACACGAGTTTATTTGCTCATCTCTACTGATCAGAAATGATAACATAAACTTTACAAACTAATATTTGTGCGATGGAGATAAACTAAAAAATAAAAATGTTTGTTGTGATGAAAGGTTTATTTAGAGGGATGTTTACCATTGTTAACAATCATGGCACATTACTAGGAAGTTACATTAATTTGTGATCATAAAGATTCAGTTGACGAAGCCTAACAATCTTCAGATTTCCTTTTCCTGTAGCGGTGCCCATTAATTTGAAAATTGCTTATAAAACGTTTCCTGTTTATTCTTGATATCGGTGGGTATGGGTTTCCTCTGGATACACCTTTATCTTTCCACACTCCAAAGACATACTGATAGGGAATGTAGGTTGTGAGCCCCAGTGGGGACAGTGATGAGGATGTATGTAAAGCAATGTGATATTAATGGCACCATATAAGTGAATAAATATTATTATTATTATCATTACTATATCATGACCTAGAACACTGCTCCCCAATTCCAGTCATCAAGATTTCCTTAATAATTTGAATTTGGAATTTTCATGTGGACAACACTAAGGCCGGCTTCACACCACAGTTTTTGTCTGTCAGGTTCTGTCCGGTGTTTTGCAGAATGCACTGGACGAGCACAAACTCAGGGCAAATATGCCCTCCGATCCTGTTTTTAACAGGATTCGTTTGTGCTCGTGGCTGCTGCTGTTCATGGTGCTGAAATTTCAGCCGTCAGTACAGTGGAGCTCTCCATGGTGCTGAACTTCAGCGCCAGCTCTGAAATGCTGCTGCTGTCCATGGTGCCGAATGAGCGCGGCTGCATTTCAGAGCCGCCGCTCTTCAGTATCAGGCATCCAGAAGACGATTTGGTTTGGTTGCCGGATCCGGGGTGATCCGGCGCCCATACACTCCCCATGTTATTGGCGCTGGTACCAATTTTGTTTTTTGCACCGGACACAAAAAATGATGCAGACTCTGATTTTGTGTGTCTGGGGCAAAAAACGAACACAACTGGATCTAGCCGGAGAAACACAACCCGGAGGCCTAATAAGATCAATCCGGGACCATAGGGACACATGGGGCCAAAACCGGATCAGGTTCTGTCCGGTTCAAACCGGACAGAACCTGAAACCACAAAACCATGGTGTGAAGCAGGCCTAAGGAAGTCCTGGAAACAATCTGTTGGTGGCTCTTGAGGACTGGATTTGGGGAACGGTGCCCTAGAAATATGCCATAACATTTTACAAGCCCATTTAGAGAGGTGGCCCTGATAGAGAAAATGTAACCAACTTGAACCATCTCACAATGAGCCAGTAGAGACACCCGCTACCAATTACTAAATTCCTTTCAAGTGAATCAGTTTGAATGCATTTATTATTTAACATAAGAGCAGCATAACGTAGGGGCAGAAAGTGATTCCGGTAATGTGCCACTTTTTAGGTTGTATGCTCTAGATTCAATACAGCCATATATGAGCAGGAGATTATCACTGCAGGACTAGGTCTCAGGTGCAGACTAGTCAGACTAATCTGTGTAACCCCACCCCTCCACTGACTGGCATTTAATGACTGCAGAAAAGCTGCTAATTAGTGGTGTGGGTAAGGTTATATCGAGCTCAGCACTGCAATCAGGGTCTCTGCCCCTTTACCATGCTGATCTCCGATTTGTTCGCAAAAACCTGGTAACAGATTCTCTTTGATATCCAACATCCAAGCAATGGACACATTTTTTTTTAAACAATTTGAAAATTAGAAAACTTTTAAAGTTTTGTATTCTTTAAATTCATAGTTTCTGGCAAGAACGTATGGCTAAAAAGACAGTTCTTTGTGATCTGTAAATGTATATAACAATCACAATAAAGAAGGCCAGTTTCACACTAGCATATCATCCGTGCTGCGCACAGAGGCGGGCGAACGAGTGCGGCGACGCATGCGTCATGTGTCCCTATGTTTTACATGGGGACGCATGGTGTATGTGTTTACCTACGGATGCATGCGTTTTTGTCCGCATACGTTTTTTTCAGAGCACAGGAAATGCAAGTTGTTGCATTTTCTGTGTGTACAAGGATGCATGATTTGTACACAAGCCTCCGCAAGCATACATACTATACATGGAAACCAATGGTGATGCAGTGCCATCCGGATGTCGCCGCAGGCAAACGCTGTGCCTCTCTCTCTCCTCTCCAGACCGCACATAATGATTTCCACTGTACAATGGATTCCTATAGCGATTTCACTGTCAACGCATGCCGATAATCAACGCTGCGTTGACATCAGATCAGGATGCATGCGTTCAGCCGTGCGTTTGGGTCTGCGCACCAGACGCATGCGTCCCAAACGCAAATGTGAAAGCAGCCTAATCCAGACGTTAAGAATATGTCTAGAACTAAAAAATGCTAAAAATGTATATTAATAATAACATAACTGAGTAATTAATACATAAGATCAGCAGGGCGAACCGCTGACATTGCCACATCAATACTGAAGGACCCTGGAGGCAACTGTTGTTCAGAGAGGAAAATCAGAAGGACCAAGCTCTCCTGATAAAGTCATTATTTCATTAAGTCTTTAGAACATGGTCCTGCTCATCAAGGGTTTCATTAGCATAATGAACCACTAGAAGAACAGCTGCTTTACGAGATGTAATTGCAGCATTAATTGTTCTATATTGTAATACCTGAAAGAAAAGTGCAATACAATGCATTGCAATCCACAAAATCCCTTCTACGAGTCGTGGCAAAATTCTGCTGGGATCGTTCAGTTTGTACACTTTTCCCACTGTAAAGGTATCTTTACACGCAGAGATATATTGCTTGCAACTCACTGGTTGCAGTGAAATCATGGACACATTGTTACATTTGTACATGCCAACAAAATGGAACAATGTGTCCATGATTTCATTGCAACCAGTGAATTGCAAGCAATATATCTCTGTGTGTAACGGTACCATAATGCGTGTCCCAATCCTTGGCCAATTTTGGGAACAGTCTAGCTTCTCGGAAAATATCTTCAAAAGTTTACCTTCTTTTTTCTGCCACTTCTTTTTAGTTAAACTTTTGAATGAAAACCATCAACAAGCTGCTGGTTTTGTGAGAAACGCATGGTATTGACGACATATCTCCACTCCCCTCACCCCATCCCACCTCCAGCCCATCCCCCCCCACCCACCCAAATGCAATTTCACCCCCAAGACTGAGGACCACCTCTCCTCCCTTCTATCACACCTCACCACCTGCGCCCTGGACCCACTCCCCTCCCACCTCATCCCTAACCTTACCACAGTCCTCATCCCTGCCCTGACGCACCTCTTCAACATATCACTCAAATCCAGCACATTCCCCTCACCCTTCAAGCACGCCCTAATCACGGCCATCCTAAAAAAAACATCCCTCGACCCTACATCAGTCTCCAACTATCGCCCCATATCTCTTCTCCCGTTTGCCTCAAAACTTCTTGAACAACACGTCTATTCCGAACTGTCCTCCCACCTCTCTTCCTGTGCTCCCTTTGATCGCCTACAATCTGGCTTCCGACCGCAACACTCAACCGAAACAGCCCTAACCAAAGTCACTAACGACCTTCTGATCTCCAAGAGCAAACGACACTACTCCGTCTTCATCCTTCTCGACCTCTCTGCTGCCTTTGACACTGTTGACCACTCCCTCTTACTCCAAATTCTTGAATCTCTTGGTATTACTGACCTCACCCTCTCCTGGATCTCCTCCTACCTGACGGACAGGACCTTCATTGTCACCCACTCCCACACCACCTCTTCGCCCCACCCCCTCTCCGTAGGTGTCCCCCAAGGCTCGGTCCTGGGACCACTACTCTTCTCCATTTACACCCTCGGCCTAGGCAACCTTATCGAGTCACACGGCCTCCATTACCACCTCTACGCCGACGACACCCAGCTCTATCTGTCTGGCCCCGACATCTCCTCTCTTCTATCCAAAATTCCTCCATGCCTATCCGCCATTGCATCCTTCTTTTCCACCCGCTTCCTCAAACTCAACATGGACAAGACTGAATTAATCGTCTTTCCCCCTAACAACCCTCCCCACCTTCCTGACCTATCCTATCGTTAAAGACTGCTCCCTCTCACCTGTCCCCCATGCCAAATGTCTCTGGGTAATCCTCGACTCCTCCCTCTCCTTCAAGCCCCACATCCAAGCCCTCGCCACAGCCTGCCGACTTCAACTAAAAAACATTGCCCGCATCCGCTCCTGCCTTGACCACAACACGACTAAGACACTCGTCCACGCCCTCCTCATCTCCCGCCTGGACTACTGCAATCTCCTGTTCAACGGCCTCCCTGCCACCTCCCTTGATCCTCTCCACACCATCCTCAACTCTGCTGCCCAACTCATCCACCTATCTACCCGCTACTCCCCCGCCTCCCCTCTCCGCCGAGCCCTCCACTGGCTCCCCTTCCCCAGCGATCTCGCTTCAAAACCCTAACCCTGACATACAAAGCCATCCACAACCTGTCCCCTCCCTACATCTCCGACCTGGTCTCCCGCTACCTCCCTTCGCGCAACTTGCGCTCCTCCCAAGAACTCCTTCTCTCAACCCCCGCATCTCCACCTCCCATAACCGCACACAAGACTTCTCTCGTGCTTCTGCCAGATTCTGGAACTCCCTCCCTCACCACATCAGACACTCCCCGACCCTGGGAACCTTCAAGAAAAACCTGAAGACCCACCTCTTCCTACAAGCCTACAACACAAACTGAGACCCTATCCACTGCACCAACTCACCTGTCCCCCTCCTACTGTCTCCCTCCCCACCCCCTTTAGACTGTGAGCCCTCGCGGACAGGATCCCCGGCCCTATTGTACCCGTATTACTACTTGTGATCTGTCATCGTTTGTCGCCGTTTTTGGTCGTCGTCTTCGACCACTTGTCTACGTCTACCCTCTAAATTGTAAAGTGCCATGTATCCTAACAGTGCTATATAAATACTTATTAACAATAATAATAATAATAATATCTGATCGCACAGGATGGTGACCTCCTGTTGGCTGCTCGTATAGCAATCATGCTTGAGTCATAAGCAGATGCTGTATGAAAGCCTTTATTTGTACCATGCTTCTATAAATACAACGGGGCAAAATGAAACATTTTACTGGTGGCTTGGTATAGTAAAAAATAAATAAAAGTAACAAAGCTACTTCCCTCCTGGTACTTACTGGGATCCATGGTCTGCATCCACACCAGTAGGAAATAGTCACGGTTCAAAGCATCATCGGAACTTACATGACCATGGTGGCCCATCACAGGTTGCAGGCAGTCCTGCTGCCACTTTGTGATGACTTTTTGGCGGTGTCAACGTAGACCCCGGAGCTGCTGTATCCCAGTAAGATCAGAGGTGAGAAAAGCTTTGTGCTTTTTTGTTGTTTTTTTTTTACTTTCTAAACTACCATGGAAATTTTCATTTTGCCCAGACCTTCATACATATTAGATTATAAGGGCTAAACCAACTGATTTCAGGAAAACCTGGCAGACCATCTCTGTATGGGGTGCTTCTCAGCCCTTAACAGATAAGGATTGGGTGGTTTTGAATTACAAGGTGCAACCAAGTCAGATAAGCTTCTTTTACATTTTCTAAAGCTGTTTGCCTAAAGCTGGCCATACACATCAGATATCAACCACACCCTATCCTACCCGAGCATCCCCCATCCTCTGGAACGCACTGCCTCAGTATAACAAATTGTCTATCATGATTTACTTCTTAAAACCCAACCTACAAAACTCATCTCTTTAGGAAAGCCTAAACTGTGGCACATTGGCTCATTGGTTAGCACTGCAGCCTTGCAGCGCTGGAATCCTGGATTCACATCCCACCAAGGATGACATCTGCAGCAGTTTGTATGTTCTCTGTGTTTATGAGGGTTTCCTCGCACACGTCAAAGACATAGTTATAGGGAATTAAATTGTGACTAAGGATGTTGTCCCAAACACATCCAGCCATTCGGGACTGCGTTCTCTCTGCATTAGGATTTTATGTTTTTAATCCACCAATAAAGCATTGAAAATTGAAGATATGGTCCGATGCTGGATTTCTTCACAGTGACAATCTTTGTAAAGCTCTGCGGAATTAATTGCGCTATATAAGAAAAGCATAAATAAATAAATAAATAAATAAATAAATAAATAAGCCAGCAATAACCTCGAGCAACCTCCCTACCACTGGAGCTGTTCGAACATCTTAACCTATGGTCTCATTCCCAATACCAATAGGCATGATGGCAAGGTCCTCTCCTCCTCAATACCAGTTAGTTTATGGTAATTTTTTTATTTGATATACTGAACGAAACAAAAGTTTTAGACCGATGTGAAAAAAAATGCTGCAAAGTAAGAATGTTTAAAATAATGGAAGTGTTGGTTTATATTTTTCAACTGACAAAATGCAAAGTGAGTAAATAAAAGAAAAATCTAAAATCAGTATTTGTGGGTCCCATTTTTTTCCCCTTTTTCAAAATAGCATTAAATTTTTTCTAGATACATTTGCAGTTTTTGAAGGACCCTCAGCAGGGAGGTTGTTCTAAACATTTTGGGAGACAAACCCACAGATCTTATGTGTATGTGGTTGTGATAAAGCATCTTTTCTCCTCATATAATCCCAGAGACGGGGTGAATGTGGATCAGGGGTCTGTTTTAGGTTTTCCCTTTTTCTTCTTTGTGAGGAGACCTTCTTTTAATCCCCGGGGCAGATGGATGTTTTGGATCAGGGCTCTGTGGGGGGCCCGGTTTATCACTTCCCGGACTTTCCTTTTTTCTTCTTTTTGAGGAGATTCTTCATATAATTTTCCCGGGCAGGGGCTGGGGGTCTTTTGAGATCAGGGCTCGGGGGGGCCCGGCTCATCACCTCCAGGGACTCCTTGTTCTTTTTTAAAGGGAGGTTCTTTATATAATTCCAGACAGACTGGGTTTATTGTGAGATCGGGGCTCTGTGGGGGCCGGGTCATCACTTTTTCCCGGATTCCCTTTTTTCTTCTTTATGAGGTGTTTTCAAAATAATTTCCCCCACAGATGGGTGATGTGAGATAGGGCTCTGGGGGGGGCCGGTTTATCACTTCCGGATTTTTTCCCTTTTTCTTCTTTATGAAGAGGTTCTTCATGTAATCCCAGACCCGACTGGTTTATGTGAGATCAGGGGGGCCTGATCATCACCTCCAGGATTCCTTATTCTTCTTTATGAGGATGTTCTTATATAATCCGATACAGTCTGGATGATTTTTAGATCAGGGTTTCAGTGGGGAAGGATTATCGCTTCCACGAATTTTTTGTTCTTATTACACTGAGAGAATTATTAATGATGTTGGCTGTATGTTTGGGTCATTGTTCCCCTGCAGAATCATTTTTTGCCAACCAATATTTCCCTGATTGCATTGTATTGCATGATTCAGGGAATTTTCTGCCTCTTTTCTCAGCATTGAGGATCCCTTAAAACAAATCCCCAACTCCATTTGAAAAAAAATTTCAGCCCCAAAAAATGAAAGGCCCCCCCTCCCTGCTTCATGTTCCTGAAGACACTCA
>JARQOC010004024.1:0-12501 GCA_033576535.1 Allobates femoralis
GTGACACACAAGGAAAATACTCTACACGTTTTTTTCACAATATTAGTTATTTTTAATGAAGTTATCGAATAAAAATCATTTTAAACGGACAACACCCTTACCCAACCCCCACAGAAACACAAATCTGTACAATAAGCAGGGGCTGGCTGGAGCCTCTAACCCCGGGTGGCACATTTCTACAGCCAGCCCTGCCTTGAGAAGCGGGAGGGGGGGGTGCTGTCGGGCTGCCTTGAGAAGCGGGGGGGGGGGGTGCTGTCGGGCTGCCTTGAGAAGCGGGGGGGGGGGGTGGGGTGCTGTCGGGCTGCCTTGAGAAGCGGGGGGGGGGGGTGCTGTCGGGCTGTCAGCACTGACCTTGCCTCATGCTGTCTCCGTGCCGTCCCAGCCGCAAGGCGGCGCGCCGGCCGCAAAGCGACACCCGCGGCCGGCCCGTTTCTGCAGGGGGCGGCCCTAATGGTGGACTATACCACCAGCCCAGGGGGCACCTGCCCCCCTGCCACCTGGGCCAGCCCGCCCCTGACAATAAGATTACACACCAGTTTCACTGTAATGCACTAGGTTCAATCTCTCATCCTGACCGAACGTCACTAAACAGTCAAACGTCCAAGGTCAGTTGTCGTACTCCTAGAAATCTAGATAGATTTTAGCATAAAGGGTTAAGTCAATACATAAAAAAGCATCTAACAATCAGATACAGAAAACCTGATGTTTTTCGCTAACATAGATTATGACAGCTCATCAGGGTTCACACGATTTGTTGATATACATGGTTTCAAAACATAGTTTTTAACCACACACAGGTGGCTGGTACACAAAAATTTGTTCAAGTTTACTGTATAGTTTCACTGTGACATCATGGTCAATTGTTCGCCACTTCACTCCATAAAATTAGGAATATTGCCAAAGGAGGATGATTCAAGCCCTATGGATACAAAACACCTAGATGACTGACTCTGGGATTATCCTTTACTATCGATAGGTATAACCAAGGCCAAATGGATGGTGTGCAGATAGAGGTTAATTCCATACACCCAGTGACACAGATAGAGAGGGGGATCGTAGTGATTCAAAGCAAACCAAATTGTTTTGACAAAGCTCCAAACTGTGTCTTGTTCCTGGTTTATAAAACACCTCGAGGGATATATAAGGAAAATATAGACAATAGTAGATATGATGAATGGAAAAATGGGGGAACACCCATCTCACCTGCAATATGACCTACTCTTTATTTTTGAGAGTAATTAAGAACCTTGCTGTGAAGTGTCTGTGTTTTTTGTTATTCCTAACGCCTGGTGTGAAATAAATATAATTAATTTAAGTGCAACTTCCATTTACAAGACACCAGTAATCAAGCCGATATTTATACACACCTTGGTACTAGTGACTTGAATATGAAGTGCCAAGAACTCAGGGTCCGATAACATCAGTGATGATTGTTAGGTTCCACAGAAATGAAGCCAAGTAGACAAGGAGCACGACAGGATACAGGGCAGTGTAGGCTGGTCAAACAATACATTCATGCCAGGTAATCCATATGGACCCCTTTCAGATATAGAGACAGAGGGTCACACACTAAGTTGCATGATCAGTAACCATGTAATAAAACCAGTGTTTAATAGATAATCCACCTACTTGGAGTGGTTCAGAAAAGGTCCTGGGATCAAGCTATCTCCTCTCCAGTCATTATAGGGGTGCCAGGCCATAATAGAAAGTTTCACTAGGAATGAAAGGGGAAGCATAATAGTTCATTCACGCCTTTCTAGGTTAACCCGCGGGATACCTTGTCCTGCTGTCTCCCCCTGCAGTCTGGGGCCCCGCCTAACTGAGAGTCCTATATGCCATGTATGAAGATTGCTAAACAGTCACAGCTGTTTATGTGGTGAATGCTTTCAAATGGAGGTAGAGGATGCGTTCCACTCAGGTTGGGAAACTCCCCATAGTCATTATGTGGTGATGATGTCACCGCTGACTGACTCCCACAGCCAGTCATGTGACCGCAACGTCACAGCCGATCTCCGCCCACACTCGACTGCATCCTACATCACCGGCGCATCATAGGGCCCCGCGTCATAGGGGAGGCGTCAGAATGCGTTCGAGGCTGAAGCCCAGCACAGATCCTCATCTGGGTCCACCCCTTTTGCTTGTGACATATGATCTACCTACATGGTGGCAATGTTTAATGGTGGGACACAATTTTGAATAGTCACCCTGTTCCTGTCTACACCCTGGAGAGAGGATAATACTACAATATAGTCGAGTCTACAAGCATTATAGATACTTCTTTTACACAATACATGCAAAGATGACAAATGCATGAGATCCTATACAGACACTGAGACCACAGACATTGTAGAGGTTTTATGTACACAAGGGTGCAGGGGGATTTACACAATAAATGATCAAGCAAAATTTCAACAGAAATAGGTACATAGCAGGAAGTTATATACTTTGTGGCCAATTAGGGGTGTATTGGGCAAAAAGGTCCAGTGAATCAGGGTTACAAGGTAATTTATCAGAGGACTGATTGATATATAGACATATTCTTAAGTATGGAAAATAAAATGGTACCTACACACTTTAGGGTCAATGGGTAAAAAGGACTAATCTTGTCAGTGAGTTACCTTCAAGTAAGATCTTTTGTGGGATCATATAAAGAAAAACACCCTTTCTAGGGAAGTCTGCCGGTTACATAAGCACAGGGTTTAAGTCTTATATAATACTACAGATTTTTTGGAAAAAGCAGATAGTTGTGGGTCACCAGGATGTTCAAGGAAGTACGGTACGCAGCCATGAGACAAGCAGACTCACTTTATCATACTTAAATAAAGCAGGTATAGGAGAGGACCTCATTTAGTCCTAGGGGGCTACTATTTTCAGGTGATGGATCCACCTGGCCTCCTCCTGTAGAAGGAGACGGTCCCAATCTCCCCCACTAGGGGGAAGTGGAATCATCTCAATCCCACAGAATGAGATCTACCTGAGGGCACTCCCATGGTCAAGCCTAATATGGTTCAAAATCGGGGTGTCCCTCTCGTTTCATACATCGCCTACATGCTCCCCTACTCTCCATCTGAGTTCTCTGTTTGCTTTGTCAAGATACTCAAGGCCACATCTGCATTTTAACAGATAGATCACACATGCTGTTCTACAGTTTGTAAAATGGTGTAATTCAAAAGTTTTATCCGGGTTTCTACTTTCAAACTCCTTACAGACTTTAATGTATTTATAAATTACACATTTCCCACATCTAAATGTGCCATTTTATCTGTTCTAGAGCCAGTTACTCAAGGGGGTCACACCCTTATAAAGCGTGTGTACAAGTTGATCTTTTATACTCCTCCCCCTCCTGTACGTGATAGCTGGTCTATCTGGTAATAGTTCACTTAATCTGGGATCCGCTTTCAAAATGCGCCAATGCTTGGTGATGATGTTCCTCATCTCTATGGCTCTGTTGTCATACTTGCCTATAATACGTATAACAGATTTGGTCCCTTGGGTTACGGATTTAGGCTCTAATAGTGTCGATCTCTCCGTTTCTTTTGCGTATTTATAGGCTTAGCTTAATACCCTTTCAGGGTAACCCTAATCTAGAAATCTCTGTTCAAGATCCCTAGCTTGTTGGAAAAATGTTACATCAGTTGCACAGTTTCTTTGGACATGGAGGTAGTGACCCTTAAGGCCACTTTACACTCACCAACTTATCTGTCCAACTTCTGACCAACTTGCTGGTTGCAGTGAAATCATGGACACATTGTTCCATTGTACACAGTCACAAAATGGAGCAATGTGTCCATGATTTCACTGCAACCAGCAAGTTGGTCAGAAGTTGGACAGATAAGTTGGTGTGTGTAAAGTGGCCCTTAGGGATCCCTCTTTTGAACGGTAAAGGGTGGAGGCTATTCCGGTGCAACAGGTTTTTACTCACAGTACTCTTGCGAAAGGTTGTTATTCGTCCATCCTCCTGGATGTTAATAGTGAGGTCCACAAAGTCAAATTCTTTGTTCCCAAACTCGAAGGTGAATCTTAAGTCGATCTCGTTGTTGTTCAACATAGTCACAAATTAGGTAAACATTTCTTCTGTACAAGCACATACCACCAGAATGTGATTGATGTATCACCCCCAATCAGTGGCGTAGTTACTATTTGTGGCGCCCGGGGCGGTCGAAAAATTTGCCGCAGCTGCCGTCCCTAAGTGTTGGGCCAAATGGCCACTCACCTATTGGGGTTGTCACTGTGCACCGCCACCTCTGCACAACCCCAGTGTATGGCAACAAGCAGGACTCAAGGAGGGCCCGAGGCCGGAGCAATTTTCGCCGCCGGAGGTGTTTTCCTTCCGTCTTCCGGCCGGGTAGCGGTCACGTGTTGAGATCACCTAACTCGGGATCTCCGAGTCGCGACGTCACTACAGGTCCTACCCAGGGTTGGAATGGGGTGCCTAGGGCCCACCAGTGGAAATTACATTAGGGGCCCACACTATAGTGACCATAAACATTTTAATTACATATTTCTCGGCCTCTGTTTACTAAAATGTGAGAAGTGTATTATGCCCTACACTTTAAGTGTGTCTTGTTAATCTACTTATTTATTGTACTTGATTATGGAATCTGTTATTTACAATCAGCGGTGTTTCTCACACATTTCTTCTCCTAGGTAACCACCCAGCCCCACAGATTAAACAACATTCAAAGTGAAGCAAGATGTTATCCAGCATCTTCAAATGGAAAAGTGTACTATAATTAATACACCGATGTCACCATCTATCCATGACCCATATAGAGTCTGTCACCATCTATCCATGACCCATATAGTGTCTGTCACCATCTATCCATGGCCCATATAGTGTCTGTCAATATCTATCCATGGCCCATATAGTGTGTCACCAACTATCCATGGCCCATATAGTGTCTGTCACCATCTATCCATGGCCCATATAGTGTCTGTCACCATCTATCCATGGCCCATATAGTGTCTGTCACCAACTATCCATGGCCCATATAGTGTCTGTCACCATCTATCCATGACCCATATAGTGTCTGTCACCATCTATCCATGACCCATATAGTGTCTGTCACCATCTATCCATGACCCATATAGAGTCTGTCACCATCTATCCATGACCCATATAGTGTCTGTCACCATCTATCCGTGACCCATATAGAGTCTGTCACCATCTATCCATGGCCCATATAGTATCTGTCACCATCTATCCATGACCCATATAGTGTCTGACACCATCTATCCATGGCCCATATAGTGTCTGTCACCATCTATTCATGGCCCATATAGTGTCTGTCAATATCTATCCATGGCCCATATAGTGTCTGTCACCAACTATCCATGGCCCATATAGTGTCTGTCACCATCTATCCATGGCCCATATAGTGTCTGTCACCATCTATCCATGGCCCATATAGTGTCTGTCAATATCTATCCATGGCCCATATAGTGTCTGTCACCATCTATCCATGACCCATATAGTGTGTCACCATCTATCCATGGCCCATATAGTGTCTGTCACCATCTATCCATGACCCATATAGTGTCTGTCACCATCTATCCATGACCCATATAGTGTCTGTCACCAACTATCCATGGCCCATATAGTGTCTGTCACCATCTATCCATGGCCCATATAGTGTCTGTCACCAACTATCCATGGCCCATATAGTGTCTGTCACCATCTATCCATGACCCATATAGTGTCTGTCACCATCTATCCATGACCCATTTAGTGTCTGTCACCATCTATCCATGACCCATATAGAATCTGTCACCATCTATCCATGACCCATATAGAGTCTGTCACCATCTATCCATGACCCATATAGTGTCTGTCACCATCTATCCATGACCCATATAGTGTCTGTCACCATCTATCCATGGCCCATATAGTGTCTGTCAATATCTATCCATGGCCCATATAGTGTCTGTCACCATCTATCCATGACCCATATAGTGTGTCACCATCTATCCATGGCCCATATAGTGTCTGTCACCATCTATCCATGACCCATATAGTGTCTGTCACCATCTATCCGTGACCCATATAGAGTCTGTCACCATCTATCCATGGCCCATATAGTATCTGTCACCATCTGTCCATGACCCATATAGTGTCTGACACCATCTATCCATGGCCCATATAGTGTCTGTCACCATCTATTCATGGCCCATATAGTGTCTGTCAATATCTATCCATGGCCCATATAGTGTCTGTCACCAACTATCCATGGCCCATATAGTGTCTGTCACCATCTATCCATGGCCCATATAGTGTCTGTCACCATCTATCCATGGCCCATATAGTGTCTGTCACCATCTATCCATGGCCCATATAGTATCTGTCACCATCTATCCATGGCCCATATAGTGTCTGTCACCATCTATCCATGACCTATATAGTGTCTGTGACTCACCGTGGGCCAGGGGACTCAGATCTCAGGCGCAGTCTGTAGGTCACAGTTTCGGTGCCCCTGGCTGTGGGCCCGGTGGTCAATAAAAAGGGGAAAAAAAAAAATACTAATAAAAAGGAATAAAATAAAGTCTTTGTTCGTGACGCCACCTGTAGGTTCCAGTGATGGCACCGGCGCTGCTGGATCCTCCGGGGTGATGGGCGGCAGCAAGATGTAATCGCTCCCTACAGGACGAGCGGGTTCCCCGGAGCTGTGGGTTGTAGTCGTGGAATGGGGCAGCTCGGTCGTTTCTGGAAAGCAATGCAAATCAATGGCAGTTCTGGAATAAGGCTCGGACACACTGCTCACTCTGAACGGGTATTTACTCGGGTATTCTGCAGCATACAGAGTAAGCAGTTCTTAATGCCGGGTAGTGGACCGGGAGGTTCCTGCAATGAGTAGTGTCCCTCTGAGGTACCACAGGTGTCTTTCTCTATCTCTTACTGTCCCCTCACTTCGCTGCTCTGTTATACCCCAGCTGGAACACTGAGGGCCTTCGGTTGGGTCACCGCTTCACGTCTCACGGCCCCTGGCCTTCAATGGTGGGTGCTCCCGGGATAGCCTCGGTGGTTGGTGGTTTGTAAGTTGGGCTCCTAGGAAGCGTACGACCACTCCGGTTTCTGTGGTGCAGGGGTGAACCAACTGGACCACGTCGGAGCCGGTACTCCGGGTTCTGTGGACTGGGCCAGGATAGTCAGTTATCCTCTCTATTCTATGGCCTCTCTCTGTCTCTTCTGGGTCACCAGGTTGAGGTGCCCTCCCTGTTAGCCGTCTCTGTTCTCTTTCTTTTCTTCTCTCCTATCACGACTTGACTCTACTTCTTCACTCACTTGACTAACTCCTTACTGCTTTCCCCACTGCTATATACCCTAGCTTCTCCTCCCACCAGGACCGGTTACCCTGGGAACGGGTGCCTAATTGGTCCTCTAACACTAGGTGTTGCATGTGGTGGATGGAGCATCAGGATTATCCTACTCATCACTGGAACAGAGAATACAACACCTTCAGTCAGGGGTGTAGTATCCTCCACTCTTAGTGGGGCGCCACATCTGTCACTTTCTATCCATGACCCATATAGTGTCTGTCACCATCTATCCATGGCCCATATAATGTCTGTCACCAACTATCTATGACCCATATAGTGTCTGTCACAACTGACTTGGGAAATCCCCTGTAAGAGTTAATATGTGGTGATGTAAAGCACAATCGCTCCAATTCACTTTTCCATTTGGAGACTGATGAACATTTGCTTCACTTTAGTCTGACAGATCTATTTTTTTCTGTCTGTTATCATACTGTTATCCATGATGGCAATACAATGTTCTATATGTTGGCGATATTTGGGATCTGTAGGATATCCTTCTTTTCCCCACCCCCCAACACTCTCCATCTCCCTGCACACACCATCCCCCTACACTCTCCATTCTCCCTGCATCCTCTATCACCCCCCTGCACCCTCCATCCACCGGCTCTCCATACCCCTGCAGTCTCAATCCTCCTGTAGTCTCCATCCTCCTGCACTCCCCATCCCCATGCAGTTTCTATCCTCCATCCCCCCCGCAGTCTCCATCCTCCATCCCCCTGCAGTTTCCATCTTCCCAACACCCTTCATCCCCCCCGCACTCTCCATCCTCCTGCACTCTCCATCCCCTGACACTCCCCATCCTCCTGCAGTCTCCATCCTCCTGCACTCCCCATCCTCCTGCACTCTCCATCCTCCTGCACTCTCCATCCTCCTGCACCCCACATCCTACGTCCTCCTGCACTCCACATCCTCTTGCACTCCACATCCTCCATCCTCCTGCACTCCCCATCCTCCTGCACTCCACATCCTCCTGCACTCCCCATATTCCATCCTCCTTCACTCCCCATCCTCCTGCGCTCCCCATCCTCCTTTCTCCTGCACTCTCCATCCTCCTGCACTCCCCATCCTCCATCCTCATGCACTCTCCATCTTCCTACTAGAAAATAAGCAGCATCAAAAAACATTACCATCCATGCCAAAAACAGAAACCAAATGCACTTACAGGATGCAGTCAGAGCCCAAATATGAAGCAAGCCCATGTGCAGGCTTAATGAATCACCTCAACCAGCAAGGTGTGGGAGGCGACTTGCCATGCATACAATGGGCCTGCATAGAGCACCATTCACACTGATAATATCAGATATCAGTGTGAATGGTGCTCTATGCAGGCCCATAGTATGCATGGCAAGTCGCCTCACTTTGCTGGTTGAGGTGATTCATTAGCATGCACCTGGGCTTGCTTCATATTTGGGCTCTGACTGCATCCTGTAAGTGCATTTGGTTTCTGTTTTTGGCATGGATGGTAAGACTCTCGATCTTCCTGCAGTCGCCATTCTCCTGCACTCCCCATCCTTCTGCAGTCCCCATTCTCCTGCACTCCCCATCCTCCTGCACTCCCTATCCTCCATCCTCCTGTACTCTCCATTCTCCTGCACTCCCCATCCTCCATCCTCCTGCTCTCCCCATCCTCCTGCACTCTCCAACTTACTGCAGTCCCCATTCTCCTGCATTCCCCATCCTCCTGAACTCTCCTTCCTCTATCCCCTGCATTTTCCATCCTCCATCCCCCCCCTGCATCCTTCATCCCTGTGCACAGTCAGCCGCCTTGTGCACCCCTCTCTCACACACCTCTTGTACCCTTGTTTATTTGGTCCCATCTTCTCTTCAGCTTCTTGTATGACATTTTGCTCCTTCATGCTGGGCAAAACTCCATGGCTCCACCCACCCGGGTCACATGCCTGTGACATCATCGCAGGTCCTGCTGCTCCATGGTATTGTCTCTTCTGCTGGGCAGACTAATATGGCCCTGAGTGACACTGCCAGCAATCAGAGGCTGCGCCCATCACCCCAGAGCCCTGGGATGCAGGGTCCCTGATGCAGCCGCCATCCACCGCGACCGCGTTATAACACCACACTGAGGTGAATCACCTGCAGGCTGCTGCCACCCCCACACTCGTGCCGCCTGGGGCGGACCACCCACCCAGCGCTATGCCACTGCCCCCAGTAAAATATCTGCGGGCACCACCAAGATTCATCTGTGTCATTCCCAAAGACCACTCTATCCTTCCACCAGCCCAGAAGCAAGGAAGTGGTATGTTACGTGTTATGCTGCTTATCCATAGGAGGCGACACTAAGTAAATGTGAAAAGAGTAAGCTCCTCCTCTGCAGTACACACCCCCGGCTGGGCCAGGCCACACCAGTTTTAGCTTAGCCTTTCCTCTAAGTCCTAAACCTTTTTACAAGTTTTTTCCCACTTGGTCCATCCATACAAGAGACCGCTAGAGCATTGGGACCTTAATCTAGTTCTAGACAGACTTCAAAAGTCTCCATTCGAGCCCCTAAAAGAGGTTTCTCTTCTTCTTTTATCTCGGAAAGTTACCTTCCTGGTGGCAATTATGTCCATCAGGCGGGTTTCCGAGCTAGCAGCACTATCCTGCCGCAAACCTTTTCTGATCTTCCACTAAGACAAAGTAGTACTGCATCCACTTCCCAACTTTCTTCCCAAGGTGACTTCTTCCTTTCACCTTAACGACAATATCATTCTGCCCTCCTTCTGTTCGGCTCCAGTTCATAGGGTGGAAAAGGCACTGCATACCCTTGACCTCGTGAGAGTCCTCAGACATTACATTTATAGGACGGGAAAACGGACACCCTGTTTGTTCTTCCTGAGGGACCACAAAATGGACAGGCCGCCTCGAAGGCTACCCTGGCCCTGGATTTGTTCCGCTATCCAGGAAACCTACCGTTTGCTGCATGTTCCCATCCCTGGTGGACTGCGTGCACACTCAATGTGTGCAGTTGGTGCTTCCTGTGCCATTCAGCATCAGGATTCAGTAGAGCAAATGTGCAAGGTCCTGGTTCTATAAACCTGGTCAAGCTTGCACACGTTTTCAAAGCATTACAGTGTCCATGCCCAGGCTTCTGCTGACGCTAACCTGGGTAGAAGGATCTTTCAAATGGCAGTGGAGCACCTAGCTCAGTAGGTACTCGAGGAAACCTGAGACTAGGTCCTTGCTCCTTGGGTTATGTTACTTTGCCCGAACAGGGACTGCTTTAGGACGTCCCATGGTCCTGTGTCCCCCAATGAGGCGAAAGAGAAAAATGGATTTTTGTGTACTCCCCGTAAAATCATTTTCTATTAGCCATCATTGGGGGACACAGCAACCACCTTGTTGCCCTGTAGGGCCTTTGTTTTCCTTGGTACCCTTTCAGAGTTTTTTTTTCACACTGTGATTGTTTACTTGTTGAACTTGTTTATCTCCTACTGCTTGTTCACTAAAACTGGTCTAGCCTGGCCCAGCCAGGGGGTGTATACTGCAGAGGAGGAGCTTACTGTTTTCACATTTACGTAGTGTCGCCTCCTGTGGATAAGCAGCATAACAATTGTTATAATAGGAGTTGTTGGTGAGATGGGGCGATGGGTATATGCAGGTATGTGTCTTTTATGTCTTTGGAGGCGAGGAATTCCCCCTCCTTCATGGATGCAATGATGGAACGTAGGGACTCCATTCTGAATTTTCGGACATGAATGTGCCTGTTCAGGTGTTTGAGGTCCAGAATGGGTCGTACCGACCCGTCTTTCTTGAGGACTACAAAGAGGTTTGAGTAGAACCCCCTGAACCTCTAAGGGGCCTGTCATACCAGGTGACGTGGCCGGAAATGTCGGTGGTGATGGGCGGGAGTGCACGTTCTTGGCGCCCCGCCAGCGTCGCTGTTGTATGTTCACATGCGGCGACGCACCGGCGATCTGACATGCGTTGTTGCAGCTGGGGTGTCATTTGTGGCGGATAACCAGATGTGGCTGAATAGTAGTAGGCGGCCGCCGACAATAGGCGTGTCTTCCGGAATTTCGTACGTAGGCGCCATGGAACTACCCATGGCGGTGCCCTGAGTTGATGGTAAAATGTGCCATTAAACGTGAAGACATTGTAACACAAAGGTGTTATGACCCCCATATTGGACATCCCTGGAATCCAGGAAGTGTTTCACCGCCATAAGGCCATATTCGTGGGGGATGCTACTATAGAGGGCTTCCACATCAATGGACGCCAGATGTACAATGTAGTCGACTAACATCCTCCAACCTTGATAGAAGGTCCAGAGTGTCTCTTAGATATGAGGGTAGGGTAACCATGAAATTCCTCAGAACCTGGCCGATGTAAACACTGGAATTTTGTGTCATGGAATTAATCCCAGAGACGATAGGGCATCCCTTCAATCGATTCAAGCCCTTATGGATCTTAGTCAGAGCATAAAATGTCAGTGTTACCGGATATTTTATTTTCATGAAATCCTTTTTATTCTTACTGATGAGACATTTTTCAAAAGCATGTTATTATTATTATTATTATTTATTTATATAGTGCCATTATATTCCATGGCGCTTTACATGCTAAAAAGGGCAGACTAGGACAAGTAACTAGTGACAATACAAGTAACAATAAATGTTGACAATTCGGTTGTAGAGAAACAAGAGGGGAGAAATCCTGTCCACAAAGGCTCACAGTCTACGAGGGGCGGGTGGGGATACAGTGGGAAGAGGAAATTCCAGTCATGAGGCGGTGTGGTGGACTGGGTCTTATTGCAGGTGGTAGGCTTGGCGGAACAGGTGGGTCTTCAGACTTCTTTTGAAGGTTCCCAGGGTAGGAGAATGTCTGATGTGTTGGGGCAGTGAGTTCCAGAGTCTGGGTGAAGCACTGGAGAAATCCTGTATGCTGTTGTGCGAAGAGGAGATGAGGGGGGAGTAGAGGAGAAGCTCTTCGGAGGATCGCAGGTTGCGTGAGGGTAGGTATCGGGAGACCATGTCAGAGATGTATGGAGGGGACAGGTTGTGAATGGCTTTGTATGTCATGGTTAATGCTTTAAACCGGGATCTCTGGGAAGTAGGGAGCCAGTGAAGGGCTTGGCAGAGGGGGGAGACAGGGGAGTAGCAGGGATACAGATGGATTAGGCGGGCAGCGGAGTTCAAGATAGATTGGAGAGGTGCAAGGGAGGTATTGGGGAGGCCGGTGAGCAGGAGGTTGCAG
>JARQOC010004025.1:0-12500 GCA_033576535.1 Allobates femoralis
AAGAATCCCAAGTTAATCCCCAAGTCCAAGTCCCAATAAAAATCTTATTAAATTAAAATCCTAAGTCAAAAACCTAAGTCCTAATCCCCAATCCCAAGTCCTAAGTCTTTAAGTCCTAATTTCCCTAAGTCCTAAGTCCTAGTTAAGTCTTAATCCTAAACCTAATCCTAAGTCTTAATCCTAAGCTTAAAGTCCTAAGCAATCCTAAGTCTTAAGTCCCAAAAGTCCTAAGTCCTAAGTCCCTAAGTCCTAAGTCCAATTTGTCCTAAGTTCCCGTTAAGTCTTTAAATCCTAAGTCCTAAGTCCTAAAAGTCCCCTTTAATCTTAAGTCCTAAGTCCTAAGTCCTAAGTCCCTAATCTTAATCCTTTAAGTCCTAAAGTCCTTAATCTAAGTCCTAAATCTTTTTCTTAATCCTAAGTCCAAAAATCTAAAACTTTAAAAATCCTAATCTAAAAGTTAATCCAAGTCTTTAATTTCTAATCTTAAGTCCCTAAGATCCTAAGTCCAAAAGTCCTAAGTCCAAAGTCTTAAGTCCTAAGTCCTTAAACTAAGGCTTTAAGTCTTTTTAAGTTAACCTAAGCTTTGTTTAGTCTAAAATCTTTGTTTAACTTTAAATCTTTTGTCCCTAACCTAAGTCCTAAGTCCTAAGTCTTTAAATCTTAAAAATCCTAAGTTTTTAAGTTTAAGTCCCTTAATTTCCAAGTTAAGTCCTTTAAATCTTAATCCTAAAATCCTAAGTTTATACTTAACCTTCCTAAGTCCTAAGTCCCTTTAAGTTTAAGTCTAAGCATTTTAAGTTTTTTCTGTCCCTTAAGTCCAAGTCCTAAGTTCCTAAGCTTTAATTTTTAATCAAAAAAGTCTTAAGTTTAACCCTAAGTCCCTTTTAATTTTAATCCTAATTTCCCAAAAACCCCAAAATCCTAAGTCCTAAGTCCTAAGTTTTTAAGCCTAAGTCCAAAAATCTAAGTTTAATCCCAAATCCTAAAACCTAAGCTTAAGTCCAAGCATAAGTCCTTTTAAATTTTTAAAGTCTTAATTTCCTAAGTCCTAAGTTAATCCCAAAATTTTTTAAGTCCTAAGTTTTCCCAATCGCTTTTAATCCTAAGTCCCCAAAATCTAAGTCCTAAAACCTAAGGCCTAAGTCTTTAAATCCAAGCCCTTAAGTTAACTAAGGTCCTAATCTAATCCTAAAACCTTAAGCCAAGTCCTAAAAAATAAGCTTTTAAGCCTAAGTTCTTAAGTCCTAATCCTAAGAGGGTTTTTTAAGTTTTGTCCTAATCTTTAAGTCCCCAAGTCTTAAGTCCTTTAAGCAAAAACCTAAATCCTATCTTTTAAGTCCTAAAGTCCTTTTAAATCTAATCTTAATCCCCAAGTCTAAGTTAATCCCTAAGTTTTAAGCCTAAGTCCTAATTTTAAGTCTTAATTTCCTAATTTTAAGTCTTTAAGTCCCCTAATTTTTAAGTCAAAAATCCCCAATCTAAGTCTTTAATTTTTAACCTAAGTCCAAAATCCTAAACTTAAGTCCTAAGTCCAAGCCCCTAAGTCTTAATCCTAAGTCTTTAAATCCAAGTCCCTTTAATCTTAAGTTTTAAGTCCTAAAATCCTAATCTTAAGTTGTCCCTAAGTCCAAAGTCTATAAAATTTTTAAGTCCTAATAAAATCCTTAAATTTTTTAATCATAAGTCTATTCCAGTTTTAAGGTTTTTTCCTAATCCTAAGTCTAAGCCTAAACTAAAATCTTTAAGTCTCTTAAGTCTTAAGTCCTAAGTCTAAGTCCTATCTTAAGTCCTAAATCTTAAGTCTTTAATCTCAGTCCTAAAACCTAATCCTAAAGGGCAAAATCCCTAAGTCCTTTAAACTTAAGTCCAATCCAATATAAGTCTTAATCCTTTAAATCCTAAGTCCAAGTCCCTTTAAAAACCCTTTAAATCCTAAATCCCTAATTTCATAATCCTAAGCCTAAGTCCTAATTTTTCCTAAGGGCTTAAGTCCTAAGCTTTAGTCCTAAGCCCTTAAATCCAAGTCCTAATCCAAAAAACTTAAAATCCAATTCCTAAGCCTAATCTTTAAATCCTAGTCCTAAAATTTAAATTAAGTCCCCCAAGTCCTAAGTCATAAAGTCTTAATCTTAAAACCTAATCAAATTTTAATCCATCCCAAGTCAATCCTAAGTCCCAAGTCATAATCCCTTAAGCTAATCCTAAGTTTTTAAGTCCTAATCCTAATCCCCAACCTAAATCTAAAGTCCTAAGTCCTAAGTCCTAATCCCAAGTCCAAGTCCAAGTCTTAAAATCTTAAATCTTTAATCCTAAGTCCCAAGTCCTAAGCCCCAAGTCCTAAGTCCCAAGTCCCTTTAATCCTAAAGTCCTAAGTCCTAAGTTTCCCAAGTCCTAAGCCTAAACCTAATTCTTTAAATCTTAAGTCCTAAGTCTAAGTTTAAGTTTTTAATCCTAAGGGCCAAAAATCTTAAATTTTTTAAGTCCTAATCTTAAGTCCTAAGTCTTTAAGTCCTAATCCCAATCTTAATTTAAGCTTTAATCTTAAGTCCTAAGTCTTAAATATTAAGTCTTAAATTAAGGGTCCCTTTAAATCCTAAGCCTAAGTCCTAAATCCTAATCCTAAGTCCTAAGTCCTAAGTCCTAAAAACATAAGTCCTAAGTCATAAAAATCCTAATCTAATCAAATCCTAATCTTAAAATCCAATCCTAAGTATAATCCTAAAATAATCCTAAATTAAATTTCCAATCTTTTTAAATCCTAACCAATTAATCTTAATCTTAATTCCTAAATCCTAATTCAAGTCTAAGGCCTAAGTCCCCTAAAACCTAAGTCTTTAATCTAATCCAAGTCCAAGCTTAAGAATCTAATCCTAAAAATCCTAAGTTTAATCCCAAGTCCAAGTCCCAAAATCTAATCCTAAGTCCTAAGTCTAATCCAAGTCCTAAGTCAAAAAAAGTCCAAAGTCCCTAAGTCCCCTTTAATCAAAAATCCTAAGTCCTAAGTCATAAGCATAAGTCCTAAGCCAATCCTAATCTTTAATTCCCTTTAAATCTTAAGTCTTAACTTAATTTTTTAATCTAAGGTCTTAATCCTAAGTCCTAAGACATAAATCCAAGTCCTAAGTCTTTTTCCTAAATTTTTTAAATCCTAATCTTCCAGTCCTAATGTAATTCAATCCAAATCCTAAGTCCTAAGCCCTTTTAAATCCTAAGTCCTAAGTCCTAAGTCCTAAAAAATCCTAATTCAAAGTCCAAGTCCTAAGCCCTAAGTCCTAAGTCCTAATTCCAATCCTAAGTCCTAAGTCTTTTAAGTCCTAAGAAATCCCAAACCCCAAGTCCCTAAGTCCTAAGTCTTAATTCCCCCAAACCAAGTCCTAAGTCCTAAGTCTTAAGTCCTAAGTCCTAAGTCCTAGTCTTAAGTCTTTTTCCTAGGGCCTAAGTCTTAAATCCTTTTCCAATCTAAGTCTTTAAATCCAGTCTTAAGTCCAAATCCCTAATCCTAATCTAAATCCTAAGTCCTAAATCCTAAGTCCAAGTCTTAAGTTTTCCTAAGCTTACCCAAGTCAAAATTTAATCCTAAGTCTTTAAGTCCCAAGTCCAAGTCCTAAGTCCTAAGTCTTAAATTCCTAAGTCCCCAACATAATCTTAAGTTTTTTTAAGTCTTAATCCTAGTCCTAAGTCTTTAAGTCCTTTTAAGTCAAGTCTTAAGCCTAGTCTTAATCCTAAGTCCTAAGTCCAAAATCTAATCCTAAGTCCAAGTCCCCAAGTTTAAGTCTTAATCCAGGGCCAAGGCTTTAAGTTAACAAATCCTTTGTCCTAAGCTTAAGTCCAAGTCCTAATTTCCAAGTCCTAATCCTTACTTAAGCCTAATCTTTAGTCCTAAGTCCAAGTCCAAGTCTTATCCAATCCATTCCTAAGGGTTCCCGCTTAAGTCCTAAGCCCCTTAAGTCCTAAGTTTTTCAGTCCTAAGTCCTAATTTTTAAGTCCAAAGCTTAATCCTAAGTCCTAGGTCCAAAAGTCCTAAGTCCAAGTCTTAAGTCCAAAAAGTCCAAGTCTTAAAGCCTAAGTTTTAAAGTCCTAAGTCCTAAGTCCAAGTCCAAGTCTTAAGTCTTAAGCCCCTAAGTCCTAAGTCTTAAGTCTTAAGCCTAAGTCCTAATCCTAATCCAAGTCATAATCTTAATCCTAAGCCCTAAGTCCTAATCCTAAGCTTAATCCTAAGTCCTAATCTTAAAGCCCAAAGTCTTAAGTTTTAAATCCTAATCCTAAGTCAAAAATCCTAAGTCCTAAGTCCTAACCTAATCCTAATTTTAAAAGCCCTAAGTCCAAGTCTTAATCTTAAAGGGGTTTGCCGGGGGTTTCCACAAAAAATTATTGCATACCCGGGCTGCCTAATCTGACAATGTGTAATGTACTATGTGTCCTTTCTGCAGGTTTCATAGAAAAACACTTTTTTTTGCGTCTGAACAGAAAACCAGGGGGGGGTTTCTGTCATGAAAATGAACACTGGGCGTTTTCCCCCCTCCTCTACCCCCATCCCCCCCCCCATAGCAACATCCCCCCCCCCCCCTCCCCATCTCCATACTCAGCCCTCCACAGGAAGAAAAAGATCCTCGGCTGCACATTCTGTGATCAGACCTGCCCGGGTTAGCGCCCTCCCCCGGGCCAACCATGATGTATGGAGAGTCTGCACTGAAAAAGACAAGTGCTGCACTCAGGGGGGCCCTCCGGGGTTACAATGAATAGCTCCCTTTACATGATTCCTTCCCTGCACTGTCTCGGGGGTCAGTGATTCTTCCCTCATTGTCCCGTGATCAGGAGCAGGAAAAAGAATGTACTCTGTGCAGACACGAGGATTGGGGGGCTGAAGCTTCTAACTACACAAGGGACACAGACACTGATAATCTGTGACACACAGGTAACAAAACCTCTGCTGGTGAATGACATCTCTGTTCACTGATGTCCCTTTTTCACACAAGGGAGCTGGTGCATTGTATCAGGTGAAGGATGGTCACACTGTGTCTCAAAGACACAAATACTGACTGAAGCAGCCTCTATCCACCAGTAACTGCAGCATGTGAAGTTTGGGGGGTATGTAGGGGAGATAGATGAAACTAAGGATTTTGATATTGTTAGGAGTCCTTGCTTTTGTCCCCCATCAGTCCCCCCCGTCCTTCCTTCTTTCCTTTTTTTCCTTCCATCCATCCTTCCTCCCTTCATCCTTCATTCCTTCTTTCAGTCCGTCTTTCGTCCTTCTTTCCCCATCTGACCTCCTTTCCTCCTTTCCATCCGTCCTTCCCTCCTTCCTTTTTTCCGTCCGCCTTCTTCTGTCCTTCCCCTTTTTTCCATCCTTCCCCCTCTGTCCTTCTTTAACGTCGTCCTTTCTTTCCCTCTGTCCTTCTTTCCGTCCATCATCCTCTTTCCTTTCCACCTTTCCTTTTTTCCATCCGTCCTTCCTTCTTTACTCCTTTCCCTTCCGTCCATCAAACTGCCCGTCCTCTCCGCCCCCTTTTTTTTCCGTCCATCCCCTCCTTCTTTCCGTCCTTCCTTCCATCCTTTCCCCCCCCATCAGTCCGTCTGTCCTTCCCTTTCCCCCTTCTTTTATCCTTCCTTGCGTCCCTTTTTTCTGTCCATCCTTTCCCTTTTTTCCATCCTTTCCCTTTTTTCCGACCGTCCTTCCCTTTTCCACCGTCCGGGGGCCCTTTTTTCCTTCTTTCTGTCCTTCCCCTTTTTTCCCCCTGTCCACACCCTTCCCCACTTTTTTCCTCCTTCTTTTTGTCCGCCCTTCCCCCTTTTTTTTCCCTTCTGTCAGTCTGTCCTTTCTTCTTTTTCCCTACTTTCTTCTTTCCGTCTTCCTTCTTTTCCCTCCGTCCCCTCCTTCCTTTTTCCCGTCCTTCCTTTTCCCTTTTTCCCGTCCGCCTTCCTTCTTCCCGTCCTCCTTCTTCCTTCTTTCCGTCCGCCTTCCTTCTTTCCGTCCGCCCTTTTCCTTTTTCCGTCCTTATTTTTTTCCTCCATCCTTTTTTCCTCCAAAACCCCCATCCCCCCCTTCCTTTTTTCCGCCATCCTTCATTTTTCCACCCGTCCTTTCCGTTTTTTCCCCCCCCAAGATTGTTTTTTCCCCTTCCCCCTGGGTGTTTTTTCCTGTTTTCCTCCTCTTCTTCCTAACTTTTTTTATTTTTTTTTTCCCTCAAACAACAAAAAGAACTTCTTGTTTTTTGCAGGACGAGTTTACTTTTGAATGACACATTTATTTAAAAATTGCAAAAAAAATAGGCAAAATACATTTGTTTTTTGGGTTTTTTATTCACCCTGTTCACTATATGGTAACACGAGGGTTTTCGGTATATGCCTCAGGTCATACTATTGTAACACTGAGTTCGGTATGATGTCAGGGGCAGTAAAATATAAGGTAACATGAGGGATCGGTAGATTCTGGGTCTACATATGGGAACACTGAGGTACGGATGATGTCTGGGGGTCAGTATTATATGGTAACACTGGGGTTCGGTATGATGTCTGGGTCATTACTATAGGTAACACGAGGTGTCGGTTTATGTCGGGGGTCATACTATAGGGTTAACACTGAGGTGTCGGTATGATGCCCGGGGGTCAGTACTATAGGTAACCGAGGTGTCGGTTGATTTCTGGGGTCAGTACATAGGGAAACACTGAGGTGTCGTATATGCCTGGGGTCAGTACTATAGGGTAACACTGAGGTTGGGTATGATTCCTGGGGGTCTACTTTTGGGTAACACTGGGGTTTTCGGTAAGATGCGGGGGCAGTACTAAAATGGTAACCTGAGGTCGTATGAGTCGGGGGTCAGTACTATATGGTAACACTGAGGGTGTCGTATATGTCTGGGGTCATACTATATGGTAACACTGACGTGTCGGAAATATGCTGGGGTCAGAAATATATGGTAACAGAGTGTCGGTAAGATGTCTGGGGTCAGCGCTATAGGGGTAACACTGAGGTGTCGGAAAAGTCGGGGTCAGTACTATATGGGTAACACTGAGGTTCCGGATGATTCGGGGGTCAACATAGGGTAACACTGGGTGTCGTATGTTCTGGGGTCAGACTATAGGGAACACTGACGTGTCGTTTGAGGGGGTCATACATATGGTAACACTGATTTGTCGGTATAAATTTCGGGGGTCAGAAACTATATGGGACACGATGTTCGGTACGATATCTGGGGTCAGTACTATATGGTAACACTGAGGTTCTGTCTAATGTCTGGGGTCAGTACTCTATGGTATCAATGACGTTTGGATGATGTCTGGGGTCATAAATATAGTAACATGATGTGGGTATGAATGTCGGGGGTCAGAAACTATATGGTAACACTGGGGTGTCGGTATGAGTCTGGGGTCATACAATGGAAACACTGAGGTGGGGTACGTATCTGGGGTCATTACTATAATAACACTGACGTTCGGTATGATTTTGGGGGTCAGTACTATATGGTAACACTGGGGTTCTGTCTAAGTCTGGGGTCATACTATAGGTTTAACACGATTTCCCGGTATGATTCTGGGGTCATACTATATAGTAACACTGACATTTCGGTAGATATCGGGGGTCATACTAATTGTAACACTGATGGCGGTATGATGTCGGGGGTGTGCAATGGTAACACGAGGTGTCGGTATGATGTCTCGGTCAGTACAAAAATGGTAACACTGACGTTGGGTATATGTCGGGGGGCAGTACTATATAGTAACACGACATGTCGGTACGATATCGGGGTCAGACTATATAGTAACACTGACGGTCGGTATGATGTCGGGGGTCAGTGCTATAGGGGTAACACGAGTGTCGGTAGAGTCTGGGGTCAGTACTATATGGTAACACTGACGTGTCTAGATGTCTCGGGTCATAATATAGGAAAAACCCTGAGGTGCGGTATGAGTCTGGGGGTCATACATAAGTAAACTGACAGTCGGACGATACTGGGGTCGTACTTATGGAACATGAGGTGTCGGTATGATGTCTGGGGCCCAGTGCATATGGTAACACGAGGTGTCGGTATGATGTCTGGGTCAGTACTATATGGTAACACTGAGGCCCGGTGTGAGTCTGGGTCAGTACTATATGGTAACACTGAGGTTCTAAAATGTCTGGGGTCAGTCCCAATATGGATAAAGGAGGTTGGTTATGATTCTGGGGCAGTACTATAGTAACACGACGTGCGGAGGATGTCGGTTCAGTACTAATGGTAACACTGAGGTGTCGGTGTATGCCTCGGTCAGTACTATATGGTAACACTGAGGTTCGGTATGATGTCTGGGGTCAGTACTATATAGAACACTGACGTGTCTATAAAAGTCTGGTGTCAGTACTATAGGGAACACTGAGGTGTCGTGGGGATGCCTCGGGTCAGTACTTAGGGTAACACTGAGTTGGGTATGATGTCGGGGTCATACATATAGTAACACTGACTTCGTATAGTCTGGTGTCATCTATATGGTAACAATGAGTGTGGGTATGATTCTGGGTCATACTATAGGGGAACACGAGGTTCGTATGATGTCTGGGGTCAGTACTATATGGTAACACTGGGGGTGTCGTATGAGTCTCGGGTAGTACTATATATAACACTGAGGTGTCGGTATGATGTCGGGGTCAGCACTATAGGAACACTGAGGTGTGGGTATGATGCTGGGGTCAGTACAATGGTAACACTAGGTGTCAGTATATGTCTGGGTCATACAAATGGAACACTGAGTGGGGTAGAGTCGGGGTCACACTAAAATGGTAACATGAGTTCGGTATGATTCTGGGTCAGTACTATATGTAACACTAGGTGTCGGATGAGTCTGGGGTCAGTACTAATGGTAACACTGAGGGTCGGTATGATATCGTGGTCATACTATATGGTAACACGGGGTTCTGTCAAATTTGTCGGGGTCATATCTATGGAAACAATGACGTTTTTGGTATAATAATTGAAGAATTAAAAAAAACAAAAAAAAAAGAATTGCGCTCTTGCACCATTTCCACGATCCGCAGTTACAGTCAAACATTTTTTCACAATCAAAACATATCCATTTTATTTTAAAGAGAACCGTAAACCCCATTTTTTGTGAAATAAAATAAAAGCTCCCTTTTGTATCAGGACTATCCGCTTTCAAGGCGGGGTTTTCACTTTAGATTTCCCCCTCCGCAGCGTTTGGGAGGGGATCCGCAATGTGTCCGCAGCGGCCGCCAGCTCCTACTTATAAGGGGAGTGAAACGGTGCTGCGTTTTAACAGCGCATGACCGTGCGCACCCTTTCCACTCCATATGTGATCTTGCGAGGCGATGCCTGGTACAAATCACACGCCCTCTTCCGCACCAAGACCGACATTTTGCATTCCTGGTCGGACTGACTGTGTGATTTTGCGCAGGCGCCCGGGCTGCGCACAGATCACGTATAGGATGAATGGGTCACACGCCCTGCCGTTTAACGCAGCACCTGCCCCCATTATAAAGATAAAACTGGCGGCCGCTGCGGACATTGCGGTCCCCCCCGCAAACGCTGCGGAGGGAACCCTAAGTAACCCAGCCTAGCAAGGGGGGAAATTATCCCTGACTGCCCCTAAACACAATAAATAACTTACAAAAAACTCCCGCTCTGTAAAAATTACCTTTTCCCGGGTCCGAGGGGGACGTTTTGCAGATTGGTTAGTCCCTGCCTCACCTGTTGTCCCAAAAGGGCTCCCCGCCGTCCCACCTGTTTTTTCGCTCGTCCATCCCGCCAACCCCTTTTTACTGCCTTCCCCTCTTCCCTGGGATAGGATAACGCCTCCTCGGGAAGAACTTGAAAAGTCATCCAAACCATGGGGAAACTTAGGGGTCCTGTGGCGTCACGAATGAGCGCAGAGGGGTTTTAAAACACGGGCCAAACACCGGTTATTCATCGGCGCCGACCAAGAGCGATGTTGGTGCGTGATTTCAATCTCGCTTTCAAACACGCAGTGACGGGGACCCTTGAGCGGGCGCAAGATTTAAAGCTTTGAATCCAGCGACGCTCATTGGCTCAGCTGGCGGCAAGGGGCTCGGGGATTCAAAACCCCTGCCACCAACTGTGCTAACCACTGAGCCACCATACTGTCTAACCACTGAGCCACCATATACAGTGCTAACCACTGAGCCACCCTACGTCTAACCACTGAGCCACCATAAAGTGCTAACCACTGACCACCATACTGTGCTAACCACTGACCACCATATACATGCAAACACTACCCCATAACATGCAACCACTGAGCCACCATAACAGTGCTAAAAACTGAGCCGCCAATACAATGCAAACCACTAGCCACCATATACAGTGTAACCCCCTGAGCCCCCATAACAGTGCTAACCACTGGGGCCCCATATACAGTGCTAAACCACTGACCACCTATCATGTAACCACTGAGCCACCGTATACAGTGCTAACCACGACCACCATATACTGTGATAACCACTGAGCCCCAATACAGTGCTAACCACTGAGCCACCATATACAGTGGAACCACTGACGACCATATACAGTGCTAACCACGAGCCACCATACAGTTCTAAACCCCGAGCCAAACCCTATACAGTGCAACCACTGAGTCACCAAAAACATCTAACCACTGAGCCCCATAACATGCTAACCACTGAGCCACCAATACTGTGATTTAACCACTGAGCCACCATATACATGCTAACCATGAGCCACCAATACATCTAACCACTAGCGCCAAAATACAGTGCAACCACGACCACCCCTACATGCTAACCACTGAGGGCCCCCATATACAGTGCTAACCACTGAGCCACCGTATACATGCAACCCTGAGCCACCGTAACATGCTAACCATGAGCCACCGTAACGTGCTAACCATGAGCCACCATATACAGTGCTAACCCCCTAGCCCCCAATACAGTGCTAACCACTGAGCCACCATATACAGTGCTAACCACTGAGCCACCATATACAGTGCTAACCACGGGGCCCCATAACATCTAACCACTGAGCCACCATAACATGCAACCACTGACCACCATATCGTGCTAACCACTGATCACCCTATACAGTGCAACCACTGAGCCACCGTATACAGTGCTAACCACGAGCCACCATACATTCTAACCACTGACCAAACCCTATACATGCTAACCACTTAGCCACCATACAAAAGCTAACCACTGAGCCACCATATACTGTGAAACCACGGGGCCACCAAAACATGCTAACCACGGACCACCCCTATACAGTGCTAACCACTGAGCCACCATAACTGTGCTAACCAGACCAAAAAGTATACAGTGCAACCACTGAGCCATCAATACAGGCCCAAACCCCTAGCCACCATATACAGGCTAACCACTGAGCCCCCGTATACATGCTAACCACTGAGCCCCCCGTATACAGTGCTCCACTGACCACCGTATACTTTTGCCCAACCACTGAGCCCCGTATACAGTGCTAACCCTGAGCCACCATATACAGTGCTAACAACTGAACAACCATATACATGCTAACCACTGACCACCATATACATGCTAAACCCCTGAGCCAACCGTATACAGTGCTAACCACTGACCCCCCGTAACAGTGCTTCCCCTGACCACCATATACAGTGCTAACCACTGAGCCACCAATACATGCTAAACCCCTGAGCCACCATACTGTGCTAACCCCGACCACCCTATACGTCTAAACCCTGAGCCACCGTATACAGTGCAACCACTGAGCCACCATATACAGTGCTAACCACTGAGCCACCATATACATTCTAACCACGACCCCAATACATGCTAACCATGAGCCACCATACAGTCTAAACCCCGAGCCCCGATACAGTGCTAAACCCCTGACCACCCTATACAGTGTAACCACTGACCACCAACGTGCTAACCACTTAGCCACCAATAACCAAGCAACCACGACCACCATATACTGTGAAACCACGGACCACCATTACAGTCTAACCCCTGAGCCCCCATGTACATGCTAACCACTGAGCAAACCAATACAGTGCTAACCACTGGCCACCATATACATGCTAACCACTGACCACCATATACATGCTAAACCCCTGAGCTACCATATACAGTCTAACCACTGAGCCACCATATACAGTGCTAACCACGAACCACCGTATACAGGCTAACCACTGACCCCCGTATACAGTGCAACCAATAGCCCCGTATACAATGCTAACCACGGCCAATAAAACAGTCTAACCACTGAGGGCCCCAATACAGTGCTAACCACTGAGCACCCTATACGTGCTAACCACTGAGACACCAATACAGTGCTAACCACTGAGACACCATATACAGTGCTAACCACTGAGACAAACCCTATACATGCAACCACGAGCCACATAACATGCAACCCCCCTGAGCCACCATATACAGTCTAACCACGAGACACCAAAAACAGTGCTAACCACTGACCCACCATATACAGGCTAACCACTGAGCCACCATATACAGTGCTAACCAAGGCCACCATATACAGTGCTAACCACTGAGCCAC
>JARQOC010004026.1:0-12478 GCA_033576535.1 Allobates femoralis
ACTATATGGAGGACTATGAGGGTGCATTATACTATATGGAGGACTATGGGGGTCCAATATGCTGTATGGAGAGCTATGGGGGTGCAGTATGCAATATGGGGGTGCATTATGCTATATGGAGGACTGTGGGGGTTCATTATGCTATATGGAGGACTGTGGGGTGCATTATACTATTTGGAGGACTGTGGAGGTGCATTAATCTATATGGTGGACTGTGGGGGTGATTATTCTATATGGAGGACTGTGGGGCTGCATTATTCTATATGGAGGACTGTGGGGTGCATTATACTACATGGAGGAGTGTGGGGGTGCATTATTTTATATCAAGTACTGTGGGGGTGAATTGTTCTCTATGGAGTTCTGTGGGGGTGCAATATGCTATTTGGAGGACTACGGGGTGCAATATACTATATGGAGGACTGTGGGGGGTGCGTTTTTCTATATCGAGTACTGTGGGGGGTGCATTCTATTTTATAGAAGACTATGGGGGTGCATAATATATGGAGGAATGCGGTATACTATGTGGAATACTATGGGGGTGTATTATGTTATATGGAGCAAATTATACTATTTGGAAGCCATTATAATATTTGGAGGGCTCTGTGGGAGGCATGATAATACTTGGAGGCTACAAGGGAGCCTTTATACTTTATGAAGGGCTATTTGAGGGCTGTGTTGGGGGCCATTATACTGTACATAGGTCCATTTTACTACATGGAGGGCTGGGCGGCGGTCATAGTTGGGGATCATGCTGTACTGGGGTAGTTGCAGGAGGTGCAGTAGGGTCATCATACTGTGCATGTGGAGGAATGCACTGTGGGGGATCATACAGTGTTTGTGGGGCACTTTTGTTGGCATCACACTTTAGAGGGGCAATGAAAGGGGAATCTAGGGGCTTCAGTAGGAGGAAAATTACTTTGTAAAGGCTGACATATTGTGAGAGATGTACCTATGTGACCCAGCCAAATATTGCTTTTGTTGGGGGGTGCCCAATTAGAACTTCTGCTATGGGGCCCTATGATTTCTATGATGCAGGATGCATTGTCCCTCTGCTGCAGGACTGATTGGCCATAACTTAGGCTGGTTTCAGATTTGCATTTGTGTCTGCATGCGCAGGGCATGCAAACGCAGGGCAAACGCTGCCATACTGATGTGAACGCAGAGGAGATTCTCATCAGTATGGTGCTCGGCCAGCCAATCAGTGATCTCGACGGCGGCCGGGAGGCGGAGATCTGTGGCGGAGATCCTCCACCTCCCAGCCGCCGACGACGAAATTTCAATGTGATCCGCAGCGTTCTCCTGCGCTGCCATGCGGAGGACACTGCGGATCCATTGAGATCCATGCATTGTTTGTGCACTCGCGGGCACTTGCTGATAAAACAAGCACCTGTGAACGCACAAAAAATGCAACATGTTGCATTTGGAGGGCGGAGGAGGGCGTATAAATTATGCGCATCCAAACGGAATCGTTCTCATGTTAAACATAACGCAGCGTTTGGCTGCGTTCTGTTACGCTTGCGTTCCGAATGCAAATGTGAAACAACCCTTACACACCAGGTCCAGTGCTGCCCCTCGGTACATTCAGGTATCCAGCCATCCTTCTCCTGAGCAGCGGTTGGTCGGTGGTGCTCTTCCCCCTTCCTGCTCCCATATCCTTTGCTCAACCCAATAGGAAGGACCCTGTTATTAATTACATAAAGACAGCCCCGTGTGTGGCGCTTGTGATTGGCTAAGCAATTCGGGAGTAAGTGTGGTCTGTTGGATGGAGAAGAAGCGCCATTTTACCAACTTAGTGCAGTGGCGGCTTGTTGATGCTCAGACTGCAGGTCTTTACCTGTGTTGTGTGGAAGGTGCGGCATGGCGACTTGTCTGAATATTCAGTGCCAGGCAGCGGTCCAGAGTTTTGCAGGCGTGTGCCAGAGGTTGGCAATCAGTTCTGCCTGCAGGACCACGGCTCTGCCAGTTGTCATTATGTGTCTAAATGCTTGTGCCAAGCCGCCATTGCCATTAATGATCCTTGTTCTGGATTCTCCTGTGTGGTCCTTGTATGTGCGTGTGATGGTGCAGACATCTTTGTGTGGAGATCTTTTTTTTCTGTTTCAGTAAACTAAAATGTCCACTATTTTGCTCATTTTTACAGGATAAATATAAATCTGTAGGAACCAGATTTATTTTTATCAATTAAAAATTTTTTCTAGCGGGTGGGGGGGGGGGGCGCCGTTTTGCAGTTCGCCTCAGGCAGCAGAGAGGCTAGGTTCACCCCTGACTACACCTTTAAAGTATACCTATTACTTTATAATTTGCATGTTCTGAGGATAATAATAAGGGTCCAAATCCTGTTTCTTCCACTGATCTATCGAAAATGCTTAGGAGCTGATTAACCCCTTCACCTACAAGCTTATTTTCATCTCCCTAACCAGGCCAAATTTTCCAATTCTGACCAGAGTCAGTTTATGAGATAGTAGTTCTGGAATGCTTCAACATTTACCAATGGTTCTAAGATCGTTTTTTCATGACACATTGTACTTTATGTTAGGGGTAAATTTTGGTGAACATTTTTCAACTTTTAAGCCCTTAAAGCGAACCTGTCACCCCCCCGGGCATCAAAAGCTATAATAGCCACCTTCTGCAGCACTAAGGCTGCATTCTGAGAAGGTGGCTATAGGCTTTTGATGCCCTTTATAGTATGAAATATTAAGTTAGGTAAATGCTCACTCTTCTGAAGACCGAAGACCGGGAGGCGGGGTTTCACGCTCCTCCGGACCGCCCCCTCTTGTCAGTCATTGTGCGCGCCTGCTGCTGCCTCCCCTCAGTGTGTAAAATGAACGCGCGTCTCGGTTCTCCTGTATGGAGCCGCGCATGCGCTGTGCGCCCGGTGTCCAGGAAGTCGACACCGGGCGCACAGCGCATGCGCGGCTCCGTGCATGAGAACGGAGACGCGCGTTCATTTTACACACTGAGGGGAGGCAGCAGCAGGCGCGCACAATGACTGACAAGAGGGGGCGGGCCGGAGGAGCGTGAAACCCCGCCTCCCGGTCTTCGGTCTTCAGAAGAGTGAGCATTTACCTAACTTAATATTTCATACTATAAAGGGCATCAAAAGCCTATAGCCACCTTCTCAGAATGCAGCCTTAGTGCTGCAGAAGGTGGCAATTATAGCTTTTGATGCCCGGGGGGGTGACAGGTTCGCTTTAAACCAGAAAGTTATGCCACATAAAATACTTAGTAAATAACATTTCCCACATGTCTACTTTACTTCAGAACCATTTTTGAAGCAATATATTTTTTATGAGAAATTTAGAAGGGTTAAAAATTTATCGGCAATTTCTACATTTTTGAATAAGATTTACAAAGCCATTCTTTTAGGGACCACATCACATTTGAAGTGTTTATCAGGGTACTATGTGGCAGAAAAGAACCAAAAGTGACACCATTCCAAAAACTGCGCTCCTCAAAGTGCTTAAAATTACAACCAAGAAGTTTATTAAACCTTTAGGTTCTTCACAGGAATTAATGCAACGTGGAAAGAAATTATTAACATTTAAACTTCTCCCACAAAAATGTTCCTTTAGCCCCAAATTTTTCATTTCCACAAGGGTAATAGAAGAGAATGGACCATGCAATTTGTTGTGTAATTTCCTCTGAATACACAAATACACAATATGTAGTGGAAAGCTACTTTTAAGTGCACAGCAAGGCTCATAAGGGAAAGAGCATTATTCAACATTTGGAGTGCACAATTGGCTAGAATAGATAGCGGATGCTATGTCACATTTGCCTGAACAGTGGAAACCCCCCATCCCCCCAAACTCATTTTGTAAACTACATACATCAAGGAATTCATCCAGGGGTGCGGTAGGCACCTTGAACCCACATGTGCTTTACAGAATTTTATAACGTTGACCTGTGAAAATAGAGATCACATTTTTCCCTTAAAAATGTTGCTTTAGCCTCAAATTTTCATGTTTAAAGGTAATAGGAGAAACTGGACTTTGTAATTTTTTCTGCAATTTCTCCTGAGTACACTGGTACCATATATATGGTGGAAAACTAATGTTTGGATGAACAACAGAGTTTAAAAGGGAAGGAGTGTGGTGCCCCTGCGTCCAGGAGGCCACAAAGGGAACTGCAGCCAGGCAGGTAGGACGACAGTTGAAGATCAACACCCTCACAGCCCACACAACCCACGTACAGTAGAGGGCAGCATCCAGCCCGGAACCTGGAGACTCTAGGCAGGCGAGGGGTGGTGGATTTAGAGGAGTAGGTTGGGCACACACGTAGTCATGTGACTGACAGTATAAATAGTGAAGGGGGAGGAGGAAGGAGTCAGTAGGCCATAGTGAGCAGACCAGAAAAGACCAAGAGTAGGCCCTGGGTGCCAAGAGACAGCAGCAGGCCGAGCTAAGCTGAGCAGGAAGAAGGAATCACACGTCCTGGCAAAGTGGGGTGTAAGGAGCGCAGAATATGTACCGAGCCAGTGTGAGCCGGAGGAGAGAGAAAGCCTATCCGGAGCCAGTACCCCCAGGAGTGTGAAGGGAAAAGAGGGAAGGTGATACCCGGGCCCTAGAACGACAGCTGAGGCGACCGACTGCAGGCGGAGAAGCCCTCCTATGATACTGAAAGACGCAGAGGGAGAGAGCCTGGTAGAGCCTCACACGGAGGACTGCTGGAGGCTGGGCTGAGTAGAGTGTCGGCTCTAGAGGGGACTGCAGTTTTACCCGGCATCCCCAGACAACCGACGGGGGACCACAGCTACATGTTAGGGTCCCTACCCCAAAGGACAGGCAGCTCAGTGACAAACAGGAGGACCCACAGGGGCCCAAGTCACAGCCATACTGTCCAGAGTCACACACACCAAGTGAACCCATAGCACGTGAACAGCCCGGAAAGGACACAGAGACAGTGTGAGGGGTCACAGAGGGAGACCTGGCTGCAGGGAGTAAAGGGAACCCGGAGAGGGAACGTGTGCCCGTGTATTGAACTGTAAGAACTGTAACTGAACTGTGAGCTGTACTGAAGAACTTTGAAAGTTAACACGGTGAACCCTGAATCTGCTTCTCTCGTGTCTCTGCTTGAATGTTATTCCCTCCGTGCAGGCTTGCAAAGGACCTCCACCTGCAGAGCCACAGCCTGTCAGCACCAGCCCCGAGGAGAGATTCCTGCAGCATCTGGCTAGTAAGTGAATTGCACTCAGCACGGAGCCTGCACACCACACCATAGACTCTAATTATCACTGCCCGGGGGAACACAGTTCTACCCACTGGAACTATCCCATCTACGCTGCCATTCCATCATCCCCAGAGGTTCTGCAGCAGCGGCGGCCCCATCCCTGGCCGCACATAGAGGGTGGCGTCACGACTGACAATCCCCTGTAAATATTCCCTTTTACTTGCCAGCCTGGGACACGGTCCGGACCAGGACCACCCGTGACTTTCCCCGTAGCAGACCCGGTCCGGTACCGAGTACCCTCGTCCCGTAAACATTTGGAGAGCACAAATGGATGCAATAGATAATTGACACCATGTCGCGTTTGACGAGCCCCTGATGTGCCTAAACAGTGGAATTCCCCCACATGTGACCCTATTTTGGAAACTACACCCCATCATCACAATATCACTGACTAACACAGAATCACCTTGCCATATGCAAGTAATTACATTATCTTGCATTACATTACTTTATATTGTTTTTCCCGTTTGGATTTTGAAGTTTCTTGAACATCTAGCCGGGTACATTTCATTCATTTATTCATATAAGGCTGCTTTCAAAACAGCGTTTTTCGCTGATTGCGGCAGATGCGGCAGATTTACCGCATCTGCCGCCTAATGGTCACGCTAGCGGCACACTTGCGGCAAACCCCATGCATTGTCTATGGGGTTTGCGGCAGGTACAGTAAGTGCGGTATAGCCGTGGTTCCAGCACTTGCAGCAGTTGCGGCCGCAAAAAAAAAAACGCGGCCAGCAGCATTTTTTTCTCACGGCTGCAACTGCCACAAGTGCCGGAATCGCGGCTATACCGCACTTACCGTACCTGCCACAAACCCCATAGACAATGCATGGGGCTTACCGCAAGTGTGCCGCAAGTGTGACCATTAGGCGGCAGATGCGGTAAATCTGCTGCATCTGCCGCAATCAGTAAAAAATGCTGATGTGAAAGGGGCCTAACTCTACTTATTATTTACTCTGCCTATGTATGCATAATTTTGTGGTTTGTATAGCACTGTCTATCTTGGAAGCTCTTTTAGCATTTCCTATTGATTGATATAATTTCACGCAGTGACTGTCTTCTGCTTGCAGCTCCATCTATTTCTAATTCATATTGGACCATATATACATACTCTTGAGTGCCAATGTTACTCTCTTCTTATTATAGTCGTTTTTATTTTGTTAGTATTATTCTTGTACAATAAAAGTCATTATTGCTGTTTTTACCCATATTATTTTGGCCCAGTGTGCGGCATTTGTTGGCTGGGATGCCCATTTGATATTTCATTATTTACATATATACAGTTGTGGCCAAAAGTATTGACACCCCTGCAATTCTGTCAGATAATACTCAGTTTCTTCAAAGAATGTTCCTGTGTCTACCGTGCGCAGTGTCCTCAAGAAGTTTAAAGCCCATGGCACTGTGGCTAACCTCCCTAGATGTGGACAGAAAAGAAAAATTGACAGGAGATTTCAACGCAAGATTGTGCGGATGGTGGATAGAGAACCTCGACTAACATCCAAACAAGTTCAAGCTGCCCTGCAGTCCGAGGGTACAACAGTGTCAACCTGTACTATCCATCGGCGTCTGAATGAAAAGAGACTGTATGGTAGGATCAGGGGTGCACCAAGCCCCACTGCCGCCTGAGCCGCGGCAGTGATTACGGGGGGGGTGCTGGTGGAGCCCAGCGCTGCCGCCCCTTCTGCATGTGTAGGTCCCCCGGCGGGTCGCCACTGCCGCCTGAGCTGCGGCAGTGATTACCGGGCGCGGCAATGATTACCGGGGGGGAAATGCTGGTGAAGCCCAGCGCTGCCGCCCCTCCTGTACTGGTCCCCCGGTGGGTCGCCGCTTACCTGCGGTGCGCGGGTGTGAGCGGCCGACGCCATGACAGGGGGAGGCTGTTTGCATGAGGCGCCGCCCCCTTCTGCACTGCCGCTCCCCCTGCCTCTTGCCGCCTGAATGACAGGGCTCACACTGTCCAATGGACGGTGCGGCCCTGGGTAGGATACCCGGGAAGACCCCACTTCTTACCCCGAGACATAAAAAAGCCAGGCTGGAGTTTGCCAAAACTTACCTGAGAAAGCCTAAAACATTTCGGAAGAATGTTCTCTAGTCAGATGAGACAAAAGTAGAGCTTTTTGGGCAAAGACATCAACATAGAGTTTACAGGAGAAAAAAAGAGGCATTCAAAGAAAAGAACACGGTCCCTACAGTCAAACATGGCGGAGGTTCCCTGATGTTTTGGGGTTGCTTTGCTGCCTCTGGCACTGCACTGCTTGACCGTGTGCATGGCTTTATGAAGTCTGAAGACTACCAACAAATTTTGCAGCATAATGTAGGGCCCAGTGTGAGAAAGCTGGGTCTCCCTCAGAGGTCATGAGTCTTCCAGCAGGACAATGACCCAAAACACACTTCAAAAAGCACTAGAAAATGGTTTGAGAGAAAGCACTGGAGACTTCTAAGGTGGCCAGCAATGAGTCCAGACCTGAATCCCATAGAACACCTGTGGAGAGATCTAAAAATGGCAGTTTGGAGAAGGCATCCTTCAAATATCAGGGACCTGGAGCAGTTTATCAAAGAAGAATGGTCTAAAATTGCAGCAGAGCATTGTAAGAAACTCATTGATGATTACCGGAAGTGGTTGATCGCAGTTATTTTGGCTAAAGGTTGTGCAACCAAGTATTAGGCTGAGGGTGCCAATACTTTTGCCTGGCCCATTTTTGGAGTTTTGTGTGAAATGATCAATGTTTTGATTTTTGCTTCATTCTCTTTTGTGTTTTTCATTGAAGACAAATTAAATGAAGATAATAATACCAAAGAATTTGTGATTGCAATCATTTTCAGGAAGAAACTTGAGTATTATCTGACAGAATTGCAGGGGTGTCAATACTTTTGGCCACAACTGTAGATACAGAATATATATACCGTATATACTCGTGTATAAGCCGAGTTTTTCAGCCCAAAATTTGGGCTGAAAAGTCCCCCCCTCGGCTTATACACGGGTCATATACGGGGGGGCTGTGTCCCGGGGGCTGTGGAGGCTGGAGGAGGCGGGGGGGGGGCTGCTGTATGAGCGGCCCCGTCACGTGGGGCCGCTCATTATATATGCACTGCTTCCCCTGTCAATCAGCGGCAGGGGGAAGCAGTGCATATGGCCCCCCAAAAGCTGGCACTGTCCCCCCTTGTAAGGCCTCCCCCCCGCTGCTTATACATTACCAACCCGGTGTTCTGATCGGCGCCACTCCACGGTGCTGCGTCTTTCCACACACACACACACACACATATATATATATATAGATATATATATATATACATATACAAACACACACATTACATACATCTATTTCTATTACTATTTCAGTTTCTGTTATTTATGCACAATATATACACCTGTTCCTATTTTTGCATATATTATTTGAGCACAATATCTTGCTATTATTTGTATTCTGATTTTAGTGTTATTTTAGCTTTGTATAGTGATTCTGTTCTGCATTATTTGAGCACTGTATATTGGACTGTTTTTTAATATTTTGCAAGCATTGTATATTGGTATTAGTTGATGGGATTTTATGCCACATATTGGTATTTTTGGTGTTTTAATATTTATTGAGCTCTGTATATTGGCAATCATTGATGGGATTCTTTGGTACACATTTGGGCACTCTATGTTGTTGGATATTATTTCAATGGATATTGGTATTATTTGTGTTTCACTATTTGAATAGTGTATTTTGGTAATATTTAGACTCTGCATATTGGAATTATTTTAGCGCTGTATTGTGACGTGTTACTGTGTATTTATTGTGAGTATTCTGTATTTGATGTCTGTATTGAGTATGTTATGTGTACTAAGTATTTGATGTATGCATTGTGTTTTTGTTGCCTATAATGTGTATTTGATGTCTAAATTGTCCTCTATTGCTGACAACTTTATCTTCCAGAAACGTAGAGGGGAAAACAAGTGGATCTTGCAACCTTGGATCTAATCCTTATAAACAGGGAGGAAATGTTTGAAAAGGTAAGGGTTGCTGAGACCCTAGGAGGCAGTGATCATACTATTATAGAATTTTGGATAACTATAGGAGGAGAGGAAGACCTGTGAAAATGTAGACTTCAAGGTTGGATTTCAGAAAGGTAGATTTAAAGGGACTCAGAAAGATGATAGGAGGGATCCAATGACTGGAAGTCCTAAAGTACAGAAATGTCCAGGAACAATGGGAAATTATGAAAAATGAGATTCGCAAAGCGTAATCATTACTAATACTAGTGATCTCTGATAATATACAGGGCTAGTGATCTATTATAATACACAGTGTTAGTGCTTTATAATAATAATATACAGTGCGAGTGAGTTGTGATAATACAAAGAGCTATGCTATTTAGTGATCTATTATAATAATAGATATAAAGAATTAAAAAGTGGAGTGTGTTTTTTAGTCGCCATGTTCACTATATGGTAATACCGACATGACGGTGTGACGCCTCAGGTCGGTACGAGTTTGTAGATACTAAACATGTATACGTTTACTGGGATCTAAGTGGTGGAAAAAAATTCTGACTCTTGAAAAGAAAAGTGATCTCACTTTTTGCGCCATGTTCTGTGACCTGTAGCGTCCTCATTTTTCAGGATCTGGGGCTAAGTGATGGCTTATTTTTTTGCGGCTTGAGATCACATTTCTAATGATACCATTTTTGGGTGGATGTGCTGTTTTGATCACCTGTTATTGCATTTTATAGCAATGTTCCGGCGACCAAAAAAAACATAATTTTGGTGTTTGGACTTTATTTTCCGTTACGCAGTTTATGGCTCTCATTAATTGATTTTATATTTTGATAGATCGGGTGTTTCTGAATGCAGCAATACCAAATATGGTATGTGTTTTTTTTTTTTTTTTTTTTTTAACCCATTACTTGCCAAATTAGCAATTTTCAGCCTCGAAAATAGGTGTTTTGAAAGGTCTCTGGGTGAAGAATATTTAATTAAAAATGATAATGACATGATTTCCTGTTTTGAAAACATTCATTTTATAAACACAACACAAAAAATTGGACCGAATTATAAAATATTCGTTGCTAGAAGCAAAAGATTAAGCGTCCCAAAAAAAGGACATTGGTAGATAAAGGGTTAAATACTTTTAAAAGGGGGGGTGATTTGACCTTTTAAGTTTTTTTTTTTTTTTACATGTTTGTAAAAACTTAATTTTTTAATTCATTCTTACTTTTACACTGCCCCATAGAGAGGCACCCTGCTGCACAGTCCAATCGCTTCTGGCAGATACCGATGAGCTGCAGCACATCGGTATCTGCCAGAATTGCAGACGGAGAGTGGTTAGCAGCGCTTCCCAACCACTCACAAGGAGTGCTCCGTGACAGCGTCCGGGGTCAAGCCAGGACCCCAGGCTGTAACGTGAGCACAGAGATCTCGTGATATTATCACGGGATCTCCGATGCAGGTGGGTCTCAGCGCATTTCCCACCGTGGCAGCTTTGGATCCCGCTGTCAGTAAATGACAGCGAGATCCAAAGGGTTAACGGCACCAAACGAATCACATATCCGATCGGTGCAGGAAGCTTGACATCTCAGCTGATGAGACCAGCTGAGATGTCGGGTGTTTGATGTGAGGCTTTGGTCGCAGGGTGGATTTTTGGCATGTTGTCAGAGCTTAAGTTGCAGTTCAAGTGAAGGTCTGGGGTGCTGGGTTTCTTTTTATACACACCCACTAATTAACCGATCATTTACTGAGCACAGGTGAGGATGTAAACTAGGATTGGGTGCATTATATGACCAGGCGACAAAACTTTTGTCTTGCTAAAAAATTTCAGCTTTCAAAAAAGTAATTCATACAACCAATGGATGAATTTAACATCAAGTTATAAGCTTTTATTTACATAACATGGATAAGCGACATAACCTGTCAGGGAGTGTATACCGATATTTATACGTTTCATGAATTTAGTGTTTAGGGACTCGTAAGCGTGTTTTGGTTCAAAATACCTATCAACACCTCACATTTTATTCATGTTTTGTATTATGTTTTATTTGCACTTTTTTCCTTATGCAGGGTTCAGATGGGCCATATAAGGCATCTGTCTTGTTGCGGTGCATTGATATAGTGCCTAACAGCCCCCTATATCTAATAGTAAGAGTGTAAGTAATAGGCTGGGCATACTTTGCATCACATGTGTGAGACTGGTGCCCTATAGTAAACTCATTCGGTGTGCATAAAAAATACCAGAAATCACCCCTTCCAAGATAAGAAGGTTGAAAGTGATTGGAGCGCTTGTATTTTGTGGAATTTTAGGTGGAATTTCATTAGTGTGCTCCAGTTTTCTAATTTTTATATCTAGTTTTTTATTAGGGCTCTTAAGGGGTAGGCAACGCTGCCTTTGGAGCTTAGGCTACGTCCACACACTGCGTATTTGTTGCCTTTTTTACAATGTGTTTTTCCCCAAAAGAGTTCCCAGGAAAGTGAATGAACTTTCACTTCTACCATTCAGACGCTGCATATTTTTCGACCACACTTTTGGGACCAAAAGCGAAAAGAATTAACATGTCAATTCTTTGCACTTATAGCGTGCGCTTTCCCCCATAGGCCCCATTATAAGCACTGGAATTTACACGATGCTCTATTCCAGCGCCTATAATCACAGGCGCAGGAGGACTAGCAGGATGTGATGCAGGGCCGGACTGGGACCAAAAAGCAGCCCTGGAAAAAAAGATCCCACCAGCCCACACACTATAACACCCATCAGCCCCGATCAGTGAAATTTGCTTTTACATTGTCGTGGCCTCATCACCTTCTTAAAGGAGTTATTAGAAGAGCCACATGTGAATGGTGCAGAAGAGGGAATAATAAACCGCAGCTCCATTCACATGTTATTGTTCAAAGCCACGTTTCTCAGGATTGTTGGTCCCAGCGGTCAAATCCGCAGCGAAGGGAAAGTCATCACCTATACAGAAGAGAAGTGATGACACTATATTGGGGATAATCAATTTAAACAAGTTAAATGCTAAAAATCACAAAGTCCAATACCACCTCTCTGACAACAGGACAGGAGAAGTGGTACTGTGCAGTGTGTATATACAGAATAATACAGATACTGAGGATTACACCCAGTATACAGGACAGGAGAAGTGGTACTGTGCAGTGTGTATATACAGAATAATACACATACTGAGGATTACAGCCAGTATACAGGACAGCAGAAGTGGTACTGTGCAGTGTATATATACAGAATAATACAGATACTGAGGATTACACCCAGTATACAGG
>JARQOC010004027.1:0-12468 GCA_033576535.1 Allobates femoralis
CCTTGTGGAGCACATGGACACGCATGTGCTCCACATGGAGACACGGGCCGTGCGGAAATACGGATGTGTGAATGGAGCCATATGGGAACATGTGTCCGTGCCTCCGGCATGTGTCGGCACAGACCGCATACACTGGAGGCAAGGATGTGTGAATGAGGCCTAACAAATGTGGCTCTCACAACATGTTTCTGCGGGTCACCTCCTTCATCAGGTGTATCTAATCCTATCCTCTGTAACACTGTGTACTAAGCTGAGTATCTAATCCCATCCTCTGTAATACTGTGTACTGAGCTGTGTATCTAATCCCATCCTCTGTAATACTGTGTACTAAGCTGTGTATCTAATCCTATCCTCTGTAATACTTTGTACTGAGCTGTGTATCTAATCCCATCCTCTGTAATACTGTGTACTGAGCAGTGTATCTAATCCATCCTCTGTAATACTGTGTACTGAGCTGTGTATCTAATCCTATCCTCTGTAATACTGTGTACTGAGCTGTGTATCTAATCCTATCCTCTGTAATACTGTGTACTGAGCTGTGTATCTAATCCTATCCTCTGTAATACTGTGTACTGAGCTGTGTATCTAATCCTATCCTCTGTAATACTGTGTCTGTGTACTGAGCTGTGTATCTAATCCTATCCTGTGTGATACTGATTACTAAGCTGTGTATCCTATTCTCCCCATGTTTGTGGCTTTTCTCATTTCTAGTGGAGGGGACTGGCTTGTTTCTTGGGTTAGGGGGGCTGCCTTGTTTCTCGGGGAGGGGGGCTGCCTTGTTTCTTGGGTTAGGGGGGCTGCCTTGTTTCTCGGGGAGGGGGGCTGGCTTGTTTCTCGGGGAGGGGGACTGGCTTGTTTCTCGGGGAGGGGGACTGGCTTGTTTCTTGAGGAGGAAAGATGGCTTGGGACTGTGGAGATAGAGGATTTGAGGCCCCTTTGACTCCAGATGTCCCCAGTTTGGCCCCTGCTGGTTCTTCCTCATGTCTGGCATAGGGACATTGTCTGGGATTCCTCCTTCCAGGGATAACACTTAAGGCTCTTCACACGGGGCAACATCGCCGGCAACGGAGGGGCGTGGCCAAGTTGCGGTGACATCGCTGGAGTGTTGCCCTGTAAACAGGGTGATTTCAATGGCGATAGTTGCTTCAGCAACATCGCCTGGTTTCCCAACAATGTTGTGAATCCAGGCGATGTTCTCAGGCGATCTGCCTGCATCGCCCGGTCTGACGCAGCAACTGTTATGTTGCCGGCAGCTTCCCCCATAGACTCCCATGTTAAGGTACCTTGTTCAAATTCTTGGGCTACCCGGTACACACCTTGCTTCTCATACACAGGGGTGGTGTCAGACCCGACATGGAGCTGCTGGCACCAGTCCTCCAGTGGCCCGATTGTTTGATCAGTTTTTGCCCCTTCCTCGTGGGGTTCGGGTTGCGCTGCTTGAATCTCGTTGTTGCTGACTGTGTATAATTTGGCAACGGTGGTATACCTGGGTAATTTAACCTCTTCACTGCCACAGTTTAAGATGCGAACTGGTACTCTCACTTTGTGTAGATTAGCCACCCCCCCTGGCTGTCAACAGTATAGGTCTGTGCTCTGAGCTGATGGGCTCCACTAATGCTTGATAGTCCTGCCCTCTCAGACCTATAGCTGCTAGACACCAAATCATCATTTCACTCATTGGGGGAATCACAATAGGTATCGGGTCTGTCACCCGGGCTGTACCAATTTCACCACCTGTAATTGTTACCTGTTGTTGGTGCAGGATGGCTCTGATCTCGTGTTGGATAATCTTCCTCTGACCAGGCCTGGCAGTGTCTGCAATCTGTTGAAGCAAAGACAAAACCTCCTGCGTGCAATTGCTAACAACATTAGTAACCAGTATGATATAAGGATCATTGGCATTGCTGACTTCTGCTACTACAAGAACTCCTTGATTTTGTAACTCTACCTTCCCCACCTTTATGGGCACTTCTTTAACCCCGATTACATTAATTGGTTCCCCATTTGCTGCATGAAGGGAAATATCTACCTTGGGCTGTTTCAGTTCAGCATCAGCCCAATACTTTCTATAAAGGATATAGGAGATGGTGGTCACCTGTGATCCGGTGTCCAGTAGAGCAGGTAAAATGCCATCTAGCACAATGGACAGGAACGGTCTCTGTCCGATGAAAGTCTTGCACCAGGTGGTTGGGCCCTGTTGATCTAGTCCTGAGGTTTGGCCTCAGCCCCAGGGACTGCCCGTTTAAAGAACAGTGTCTGGCAAGATGACCGGCGCGATCACAGTTGCGGTAGATGGGCTCCCAAGTGGAGCTGTAGCGGTCGGTGGTTCTTCCTCTGTAGGCTGTAGCTTGCTTCCCTCGCATCCAGGGGACGTCATCCGGGCTGTCGGCAAGCTGGATCTGCGGCTGAGGCTTGGCTTGGGGTCTTGGTGCTGACTGCTGGTTCTTTTATAACTGCATAGCGTTAATTAATTTGGAGATGTTTTTATTCATTTCACGCATTTCAGTGCGTATCTCAGCCCGCAAGGAGTCATATTTGTCAGGCTGCGCAGATTGTATATTGTGCGTGGCTGGAGTTACGGGTACAGGTGTTGGAGTAGCCTGCACCTCACCATAACACCACCATTTCATTGCAGCTTCATAGGTTTCTACTGGCTTTAACCCTTTGATAGCCATTTCCTTTAAGGTGTTAAAATCAGCATCTGGATTCTTAGTGACCACCAGCGCACATTTTTACTGTCTTCAGCCCACCCAGGAACCTCTATATTATATATCCACAGCCCACAGCTTTTATATTAAATTTATGAACTGTGGTATGTGTTAAAGGGGCCCACAGAGACTGTTTTGCCCGGCTCACAAAAACATAGAGCCGACCCTGCTCTGAGCACACGAGCCTCTACTGGTTATCAGCAACATTCATGTCTGATGTGGAAGGAGACGGAGACCCCAGATCCAGATACTCCCCATGTGCAATCACTAAAGCAGGAAATATTGATCTGGATTAACTTTCTCGACGCTCTTGGCACCGGGGTCCTCCGCTATGAATAAATTGATGACTGGGCAATTCCATCATTTTTTCAAAGGGGCACATGCATACACTGACACTGGCAGCTGACTGTACCATGCGGAGCCCCTCCCCCACCTGGTCACACCCAGATGTCAATATATTCATATATTATCAGTACAAATAACAGAGGAACGGTGCAATTCCAAGATAAAAGGAGAGAAGCTCCAGAATCCTAGAGTGGAGAATAAGAGGATTTACTAAAGCTGAAGTGTCAGAAGACCTGATGGATCCTGATTACTGATCTTCTCTGGTCATCTACAAATTTCCACATGACTCTTCCTTATTTTTGTGACTTTTTCCTTCCATCCACCTCTGTGACTTTCCTTCTTCCCCTCTGTGACTTTTCCTCCTTCTTCCCCTTGTGACTTTTCTTCCTTCTTCCCCTTGTGACTTTTTTCCTCCTTCTTCCCTCTGTGGCTTTTTGTCCTTCTTCCCTCTGTGACTTTTCCTTCTTCTTCCTTCTGTGACTTTTTCTCCTTCTTCCCCTCTGTGACTTTTCTTCCTTCTTCCCTCTGTGACTTTTCTTCCTTCCTCCTCTGTGACTTTTGCTCCTTCTTTCCCTTCTGTGACTTTTGCTCCTTCCCCTCTGTGACTTTTGCTCCTTCTTCCCCTCTGTGACTTTTGCTCCTTCTTCCCCTCTGTGACTTTTGCTCCTTTTTCCCTCTGTGACTTTTGCTTCTTCTTCCCCCTCTGTGACTTTTGCTTCTTCTTCCCCCTCTGTGACTTTTGCTCCTTCTTCCCCTCTGTGACTTTTGCTCCTTCTTCCCCTCTGTGACTTTTGCTCCTTCTTCCCCTCTGTGACTTTTGCTCCTTCTTCCCCTCTGTGACTTTTGCTCCTTCTTCCCCTCTGTGACTTTTGCTCCTTCTTCCCCTCTGTGACTTTTGCTCCTTCTTCCCCTCTGTGACTTTTGCTCCTTCTTCCCCTCTGTGACTTTTGCTCCTTCTTCCCTTCTGTGACTTTTGCTCCTTCTTCCCTTCTGTGACTTTTGCTCCTTCTTCCCTTCTGTGACTTTTGCTCCTTCTTCTCCTCTGTGACTTTTGCTCCTTCTTCCCTTCTGTGACTTTTGCTCCTTCTTCCCCTCTGTGACTTTTGCTCCTTCTTCCCTTCTGTGACTTTTGCTCCTTCTTCACCTCTGTGACTTTTCCTCCTTCCCCTCTGTGACTTTTGCTCCTTCTTCCCCTCTGTGACTTTTGCTCCTTCTTTCCCTTCTGTGACTTTTGCTCCTTCTTTCCCTTCTGTGACTTTTGCTCCTTCTTCCCCTCTGTGACTTTTGCTCCTTCTTCCCCTCTGTGACTTTTGCTCCTTCTTCCCCTCTGTGACTTTTGCTCCTTCTTCCCCTCTGTGACTTTTGCTCCTTCTTCCCCCTCTGTGACTTTTGCTCCTTCTTCCCCTCTGTGACTTTTGCTCCTTCTTCCCCCTCTGTGACTTTTGCTCCTTCTTCCCCCTCTGTGACTTTTGCTCCTTCTTCCCCCTCTGTGACTTTTGCTCCTTCTTCCCCTCTGTGACTTTTCCTCCTTCTTCCCCTCTGTGACTTTTGTTCCTTCTTCCCCTCTGTGGCTTTTGCTCCTTCTTCCCCCTCTGTGACTTTTGCTCCTTCTTCCCCCTCTGTGACTTTTGCTCCTTCTTCCCTCTGTGACTTTTGCTCCTTCTTCCCCTCTGTGACTTTTGCTCCTTCTTCCCCTCTGTGACTTTTGCTTCTTCTTCCCCTCTGTGACATTTGCTTCTTCTTCCCCTCTGTGACTTTTGCTTCTTCTTCCCCTCTGTGAATTTTGCTCCTTCTTCACCTCTGTGACTTTTGCTCCTTCTTCCCCTCTGTGACTTTTCCTCCTTCTTCCCCTCTGTGACTTTTCCTCCTTCTTCCCCTCTGTGACTTTTGCTCCTTCTTCCCCCTCTGTGACTTTTGCTCCTTCCTCCTCTGTGACTTTTCCTCCTTCTTCCCCCTCTGTGACTTTTGCTCCTTCTTCTCCTCTGTGACTTTTGCTCCTTCTTCTCCTCTGTGACTTTTGCTCCTTCTTCTCCTCTGTGACTTTTGCTCCTTCTTCCCCTCTGTGGTTTTTGCTCCTTCATCCCCTCTGTGACTTTTGCTCCTTCTTCCCCTCTGTGACTTTTGCTCCTTCTTCCCCTCTGTGACTTTTGCTCCTTCTTCCCCTCTGTGACTTTTGCTCCTTCTTCCCCTCTGTGACTTTTGCTCCTTCTTCCCCTCTGTGACTTTTGCTTCTTCTTCCCCCTCTGTGACTTTTCCTCCTTCTTCCCCCTCTGTGACTTTTGCTCCTTTCTCCTCTGTGACTTTTCCTCCTTCTTCCCCCTGTGACTTTTGCCCTTTTCTCCTCTGTGACTTTTCCTCCTTCTTCCCCCTGTGACTTTTGCTCCTTCTTCCCCTCTGTGACTTTTGCCCTTCCCCCTCTGTGACTCTTTCTTCCTTCCCCTCTGTGACTTTTCTATTATTTCTTTCACAGTTACGAAATCCAGGTAAAGATTTGAAGAATCTTAATCCAGCAGATATAATGGAGGAAGGCGGTGCTGTGTGGGGTGATGAGCGGTGTACAGAGGACGGTCCTGCAGACATAATGGAGGAAGGCGGTGCTGTGCAAGGTGACGAGCGGTGTACAGAGGATGCTCCTGCAGGTATAATGGAGGAAGGCGGTGCTGTGCGGGGTGATGAGCAGTGTACAGTGGATGGTCCTACAGATATAATGGAGGTAGTCATTGGTGTGCGGGGTGATGAGCAGTATACAGAGATGGCCCCGCAGGTGATCGCCCTGGTGAGGAGTCATCACTAAATAAAACAGAGAAGAGTCACGTTCTCCTCATTCTCCTCAATCTAGGAGCCTGGTCAAAACTGCCGCCTTATAATAGCCCCTAAAATCAGGGAGACCAGTGCCCCCTTCACTTTTGCGTCTAGTAAGGGTTTTAATACTGACCATGGGAGTTCGATTACCCCAGACAAATCTTAAAATGGCCGACCTCAAATTTGCAAAATATGCCCGTGGAACATGTATCGGGATCACCTGAAAGAGAAAGCGAGGGGGCACGTCCATTTTAAGCGCATTGATTTGTCCAAACCAGGAAAGGCCTCTTTTATCCTAAGTCTTTAGGTCTCTAAGTGTTTTCTCGAGGAGTGGTATATAGTTAAGGGTGTACAACTTATTGGGTTCCTGGGTCATCAAAATCCCAGGTATTTCAGACAATCGTGTTTCCTCTTGAAGGGAAAATTATCCTGAAGATAAATTACCTCCGGTTCAGGCAAGGAAACATTCAGGACCTCTGATTTGGAAAAGTTGACTTTAAAATTGCTCAACTTACTAAAGGTATTAAATTCTTTGATGAGGGAGGGGAAAGATATCCTGGGTTGGGTAACCAACAGCATCAAATCATCAGCAAAAAGTGCCGCCTTACTTTGGCCTCCTCTAGTCTCGATGCCATTGATGCTCGGGTTATTCCGAATGGCGACTGCCTGGTGTTCCATAATAATTATAAGAGGGGGGACAAGGACAGAACCCCATTAGTGCGCACTCTAGCCAATGGATTACTGTATAGGGAGAAAACCCATTCCATAAATCGGGATCCCAAAGAGGCCCTCATGAAACCCCAATCGACCCAATCGAAGGCCTTCTCCGCCTCTACTGATAAAAGGCACACCGGAATGCCCGTGCCCCTTGCACTTGACATTAATAATAAAACCTTGTTAGTGTAATTCCTGGCCTCTCTGCCTTTAATAAACCCAACCTGGTCGTTATGAATAATTCCCAGAAGGAGAGGCGCCAATCTGTTGGCGAGGGCCTTCGAGAACAGTTTGATGTCGACGTTTGTTAATGAGATGGGCCTAAAATTGGCCACTTCATTATGATCTCGACCGGGCTTAGGGATAACACGAATATTCGCTTCTAAGGACTCTGCAACCCATGGGGATTGGGAAGAGACTGCAGAGAAGATCCTCGTCAAGAAGGGCACCACCTCCTCACCGAGAGCCTTGTAGAATTTGGGAGTAAAGCCATCTGGGCCTGGACATTTGCCCACCGGTGATTTTTTAATAATTTCCCGAATTTCCTCTTCAGTAAAGTCCCCCTCTAGGATCTCAGCTTCTGCCCGGGGTATTACAGGTAGAGCTGTGTCTGCCATGTATTTCTGAATTTTACAATCTATGGATGCCACTGGTAAGTCCTCATAATATCCCTTGATATTGTACAACCTCTCGTAATAATCCCGGAAAGTGTCTGAAATGTCTGTGGGATGTTGTGAAATCTCTCCTGAGGGACACCTAATTTGAGGAATATGACCCGGGTCACCTCTGGGGTGTAACATCCTGGCCAAGGGTCTCCCACGTTTATCTCCATATTTGTACATGAACCGGAGGAACCTCGTTTCTGCCCAAGAAATTGTTGGTCGACTACTGTTTTCAAATCATCCCATGCTTTAATAAGTTCCGCCAAGGTCTCTTGGGAAAGGTAGCTCTTATTGGGACTTTTCCAATGCGCCAATGGCTATGAACAAGGAATTAATCTTCTCGCCTCTCTCTTTAGGTGTGCCCCGTGTTTGATTAGTGTCTAGTGGCAGTGAAGTAGAGTCTGTGGAGTGAATCTCTAGAAAACTCCTAATCGTATCACGGATATCAACCAAGCATGTCTGGTCAGCCAACAAGTTGTCATTAAGTCGCCATATCCAAGGCGTGGTTGACCCAGCAAGCAATGAGAGCTGAAAAAAGATTGGAGCATGGTCTGAGATAGTTGTAAGTCCTATAGGGAACTTGACCTTCCAGGTTAGAACATGTTGGCTAACCAGAAACCTGTTTATTCTGCTATATGAGGAATGAGTCGGGGAATAGTAGGAATAGTCCCGCTCTGAGGGGTGTGGTCTGGTATACTTAGGGGTTGTGGTGATTGGGCAGCAAACACTTGTCTGCTCTCATCGATCTTGTTGGTGAAGTGTTTTGCAAAGTCTTCTGCAATAAATGAAGTGCCTAATGTTCATATTTGCACATCAGCCAGTAGAGGGCAGCACAGTACATAGCGCAATGCACATTTATCAGTCCTCAGTGTCCGCACATACAATGCATTATAAATCTCCTAACTCACAGCGCCCACAGGAATTCTGAAACAGATCTACAGCTGCACCACAACTATATCACTCAGCAGTAGTAGAATGGTACCAGGACACCACAACTATATCACTCAGCAGTAGGAGAATGATACCAGGACACCACAACTATATCACTCAGCAGTAGTAGAATGATACCAGGACACCACAACTACATCACTCTGCAGTAGTAGAATGGTACCAGGACACCACAACTATATCACTCAGCAGTAGTAGAATGGTACCAGGACACCACAACTATATCACTCAGCAGAAGTAGAATGATACCGGGACACCACAACTATATCACTCAGCAGTAGTAGAATGATACCAGGACACCACAACTATATCACTCAGCAGTAGTAGAATGGTACCAGAACACCACAACTACATCACTCAGCAGTAGTAGAATGATACCAGGATACCACAACTATATCACTCAGCAGTAGTAGAATGATACCAGGATACCACAACTATATCACTCAGCAGTAGTAGAATGGTACCAGTACACCACAACTATATCACTCAGCAGTAGTAGAATGATACCAGGACACTACAACTATATCACTCAGCAGCAGTAGAATGGTACCAGAACACCACAACTACATCACTCAGCAGTAGTAGAATGATACCGGGACACCACAACTATATCACTCAGCAGTAGTAGAATGATACCAGGGCACCACAACTATATCACTCTGCAATAGTAGAATGGTACCAGGATACCGCACTGGGCAATATTTGGAATGAAGATTAGTGGAATTAATTACTTGGAGCAGGTGAAAAATGTTTGTACCGTTTTAGCCAGTAGATAGAAAAATATTAAAATCTTAGAGTCTTCAGTGATTGATACCTTTTTAATGGCTAAATGAAAAGATAGTAAGAAAAAGCTTACCATCTTTTCAGTTATCAACCACTGAGGACTCTCAGATTCTAATATTTTACTTGGAGCAAAGATTGTATGAACAATCAGTTAATAATATAGTTTTGCTATGTATGTATTTTGTATGGGGCTATTATTTTAATTTATTATATATACCTAAATAGTTTACAGGTTACATTATTAAAAAATATCACATTTATTCTTGACAGATGAATGTACCAGGAGCTCCGCAGGACATCTGATATCTACCGAAGTAAAAGCAGATGATTGCAGTATCACACAAGATACACGTGAACAGCGTGACGATATCACCGATATACCCCCAGACGCTCACAGCAAAGATCTGTCATCTGATGAATTTGAAAACAATATTTTATTAAAATCAGCACAGAATGCTGAACAAAATAAAACTCACAGAAGAAATTATGAACATAAGGGGAGGGAGGAAGTGCTCTATATTCATGTTGCAGAATAGTGCGAATAAATGTTTTACTAAGAAATCACATCTTGTTAGACATACGAGAATTCACACAGGAGAGAAGCCATATTCATGTTCAGAATGTGGGAAATGTTTTAATCATCAATCAGCTCTGGGTACACATGAGAGAATTCACACAGGAGAGAAGCCATATTCATGTTCAGAATGTGGGAAATGTTTTAATCATCAATCAGTTCTTGTTACACATGAGAGAAGTCACACAGGAGAGAAGCCATATTCATGTGCACAATGTCAGAAATGTTTTGCAAAGAAAGATAATCTTGTTGCACATGAGAGAATTCACACAGGAGAGAAGCCATATTCATGTGCAGAATGTGGGAAATGTTTTAATCATCAATCAGTTCTTGTTACACATGAGAGAAGTCACACAGGAGAGAAGCCATATTCATGTGCACAATGTCAGAAATGTTTTGCAAAGAAAGATAATCTTGTTGCACATGAGAGAATTCATACAGGAGAGAAGCCATATTCATGTGCAGAATGTGGGAAATGTTTTACTAACAAATCAGATCTTGTTAGACATGTGAGAATTCACACTGGAGAGAAGCCATATTTATGTTCACAATGTGGGAAATGTTTTACTCGTAAAACACATCTTGTTTCACATGCGAGAATTCACATAGGATAGAAGCCATGTTCATGTTCAGAATGTGGGAAATGCTTTTCAAATAAATCAAATCTTATTGCACATGAAAGAATTCACACAGGAGAGAAGGTTCAGGTTCAGACTTTGATAAATGTTTTATTCGGATATCGGCTCTTTCCAAGCATAAGAAAATTTACACAGAGAAACCTTTTTATTATCAGATTGTAACAAAAGTACCTGCTGTTTTGAACCTTAGGTTTCTATAGTTCTTTTACCCTCCTGGAAGTGATACTCTTAAAAGGAAGGGGCCTGGTTTTTATATATAAAAAATAAAAAATGTTACATAATGTGTTGTTTTAACAAAGACTGAATTGTATTTTTATTTTTTAATGAATCCACCGGGGTGCGCCATTTTACTTTGCACGTGTGTAAGAGACAGGGTATTTTCTGAACAAATCTACAGAAATTCACAGAAAGTCGATCATTTTTACAGACATTTTACCCTGCCCCCATAAAGGCCACCCCCCCCCCCCCCCCCATAAAGATCTCACCCCCATACTGATGATTACACACAATATACAGCACAGGAGAATGGTATTGTGTCATGTATGTATAGTGGTGGGAAAGTGTTTGCTTCTTCCTGGTTTCTTCTTTTCCCTGTTTGTCGCACTTAAATGTTTTAGATCACCAAACCAATGTAAATACTAGACAAAGATAACACAAGAAAACACAGAATGCAGTTTGTAAATGAAAGTCTTTATTATTATGGGGAAAAAGAAATCCTCCCAGTAGCTTTGTGGTTTGTCAACATGGGGTTTGGCAAATTCCATTTTGGCTCAAACAACAATGTATGGTGCAATCTGACCTGCTGTTTCTTGAGCAGGAAGTTCACCTTTAATCTTTTTAGAAGTTTTTCTGGGCTCTTTTATTCAAGGCCCCGTCACACACTACGATATCGTTGAAACGTCACGGGTTTTGAGACGTTCAAATGACGTTGTAACGACGTCGTAGCGTGTGACATATTGATCTGACCAGTGATAAGTCGGCTGATCGTTGATCGCAGGTTTATGAACCAGACAATAAATCAGTCGATTATTGTACGTTCAATCTGCAGTATCGGTGAGCTTAACATTTTGATAACGATGTTGTTAACGACTATGCCATTTCAGGACATAGGAATATAGGCATCCAAACGACTGCTAATATTGTTCGCTTGTCGCGGAGTCATTGCTGCGTCGTTAGCGATATCTGTAAGTGTGACATCTCACCACCGATCATTGAACGACGTTCAAGCGATCTAGGTCAACTCAGCTCGTTCATCGGATCGCTCGGACATTGAAGTGTATGACGGGGCCTTAACATTCATATTATCCGTCTCTTTGATTTGTCATCAATTTTCCTCCTGCAGCTACATCCAGGGAGGTTGGCTACAGTCCGATGGATCTTAAATATCTGAATAATATGTGAAACTGTAGTCACAGGAATACCAAGCTGCTTGGAGCTGGTCTTACAACCTTTACCTTTGACATGCTTGTCTATAATTTTCTTTCTAATCTCCTGAGACAACTCTTTCCTTCGCTTCCTCTGGTCCATGTTGAGTGTGGTAAACACCATGTCACCAAACAGCACAGTGAGTAACTGTAGCTCTATATACAGCACAGTGAGTATCTGTAGCCCTATATACAACACAGTGAGGATCTGTAGCCCTATATACAGCACAGTGAGTATCTGTAGCCCTATATACAACACAGTGAGGATCTGTAGCCCTATATACAGCACAGTGAGTAACTGTAGCCCTATATACAAGCCACTGACTGATTACAAGACTGTAGACACATGTAATGCTAATCAGTGGACATACAGTTGTGGCAAAAAGTATTGACACCCCTGCAATTCTGTCAGATAATACTCAGTGTCTTCCTGAAAATGATTGCAATCACAAATTCTTTGCTATTATTATCTTCATTTAATTTGTCTTCAATGAAAAAACACAAAAGAGAATGAAGCAAAAAGCAAAACATTGATCATTTCACACAAAACTCCAAAAATGGGCCAGACAAAAGTATTGGCACCCTCAGCCTAATACTTGGTTGCACAACCTTTAGCCAAAATAACTGCGATCACCCGCTTCTGGTAACCATCAATGAGTTTCTTACAATGCTCTGCTGTGATCAATGTTTTGCTTTTTGCTTCATTCTCTTTTGTGTTTTTTCATTGAAGACAAATTAAATGAAAATAATAATAGCAAAGAATGTGTGATTGCAATCATTATAGGAAGAGACTGAGGATTATCTGACAGAATTGCAGGGGTGTCAATACTTTTGGCCACAACTGTATATATTGTGGTGATGTGCATCACA
>JARQOC010004028.1:0-12465 GCA_033576535.1 Allobates femoralis
TTTCCACCTCCTCACCTTGGTAGTGTCTCTGAGAACTGAACACCTTGTACTTCTGGGCTCTCCGGGAATGTTGAAGTTCTGGAATGTGACAGCACTGGAGGATAATGGCTTCCTAGTCACTTCAAGCTTGATTCTTCTCAAATCTTTGTCAGTTTGTGTGACTTTTTTCCCAAGTTTGTGACTCTTGACTATTTGCAGTCTCTGACGTTTCTGTGATCACACCCTCATAACTTAGCAATTTCAAGGGTGCTGCATCCCTCCGTAAGACTTGTCACAATATCTGACTTTTCAAAGTCTGTCTTTTTTGGCCAAATTTGGCCTGAGGAAAACAAGCTGCCTAATCATCTTTTACACCTTAATAAAGGGTGTTGATATCCTTAGGCCACACCCTCCTCATTACACAAATACTTATCACCTGATCCGCCTCATCCAATAAGCATTTAAGTTTCGCCCCCTTTCTTTAGTCTATTAACAACGTAAGTATAGGCACACACTTTTGGTGCAATATTGATCCACCCCCCCTTCCCCTTTTATATACCTGTATAAGGGTTTTATATTTCCGGTCTCTATCGGACCTGCCCTCTGCTTCTAGATGGTGGTATGGAACCACCTTAAATATATCATGAACAGTTTGGGTTTGTTTGTTTTGCTGCTTATGGTTATGATCCGATTTTCATCTTCGGCCCCCCTTCCTGTTTGTCGATTGTTGGATTTCGAGTGGATTCCCTTTGCCCCTTTGGGACCAATATATTCTGCATATGTGTATGCATATGTTTTTATGTATATATATATTTTTGCCAATTAGGAGAATTTCATGGCTATTTTCTGTACCTCTCCGAGGATAGTCAGCCTTTTAACTTGCTCTTTTTTATTTGTCTATTTTAGCTGTGCACCTTTTACTTTTTGAACTGGCTATATATGTGACCAACAACATGGATATGGATGTTATTCAGCGATACTCTCTGGTCCGTGGGATGCTAATAAGTACTATGGAGAATCGATACATTGCAAGTGAACTTGGAGAGGGACTGATGGAGACGTGTTATGTGGATATATATATATATATATTTTTTCAATTGAGTTGTTTCCGCTGTTTTCCCCTTCCTTTTTTCCTCCCCTTCTCCCTTTCTGCAGTGTCTCCTGTATGCCTTTATTAAGTGTCATATTGTTTTACCTTTAAGCAATCCCTCTTCATCAATACCTGTCCCTGACTGTCACCTGTTCCTCTGCCACTGCCTATTCTTGTAATGAGAATACCTGTTACAATATCTTAAATAAAGGAGAAGGGCAAAAAAGAGCTCTTTTTGCCCTTTTCCAAAATGGCGGCGAGCAGTGTGCGCATGCGCACTGAACCGCCGGGAGCTCGCAGTGATGGGGACCGACATCGTAGATGCACAGCGGATGTGACGTCACGGGAACTTCCGTTCCCAGTCACTGTGCACCCGCGAGCGTCCCCCTCGCCGCGTTGCTTCCGGTTGGCGATTTGCGTCATGCAGCCAGACAAGCTGCAGCTGTTGTTGTACACATATAAGCCGGTCAGTTTGAGCACCCCTCACCACTCGCCCCTTGAGAAAGCCGGACGCGAAACACGTGTCGGGGCCCTCGGGACGGAGGCAGGAGTGCACGGGACCCCCAGTACTTAACACCCATGGGTAAGTGTCAGATGGTTAAGCCTATAGCTCTGTGTACTTAGTTTGTTGACAGACCCATACAGTATTGCTGGTCTGCTCCTTGACTCCTATGAGCATAGGTACTTTTCCTCTGCAACCAGGGTGGGGTTTACCTAGTCCTCTGCTTCTCCAGCCTCCATCCCCCACCTCCTTCCTTCTCCCCCTCCCCTTTTCCACACCTTTCGGACTCACTGTTAAGTTTACCTGTCTGTACCACCAGTTATTTAATAAATATATTTGTATGCAACCTTTGTTGTGGACAATCAGGTACTTTACTTGGATTACAAAAACATCTATGGTCTCTTTCTTTCAAAATGTCTTCTTGATGTGTGCCCAATACTATGACAGTCCTCGGCCCTTTATATATTTATTTGTATTGCCTTCTGTGTCTTTTCACAGCTTTTTCTAAAGGACCCATGGACTATAAAGCCCGCGAAAAAGCGTGGCTGTCACAGCTGGATAAAGTGTTCGGTACGGAGGGAGGAGGAGTGGTGCCACCAGCTGACGCACGAACTAGCCATGCACTTGTTGGTAATATTAAGGCCCTGCTGCACCGGAGGACCCGCCTCTGGTGGAACAGGGCCTTTATGCAGAGATATGTAGACAAGGATCTGGTTCCCAGGGGCCTCCGGATCCAGGTTTTCCCTTCATTCAATGTGATTGATGACGAATTTAAAAACAATTGGGAATCCCTGGCGACCGGTTGTTCACTTGGGTTCATGGATCTACTGATTGAATCTAACAGTAAGGCTATAGAGGAAATTGAAGTAGAAATTGAGTCTGTGAGAGCTAAACTTGCGGATGAGCTGTCTCCGGAGGCACTCAGTCAACTTAATAACAACATAGAAAAAGAGTTCTCCAAGTGGGAAAAGGAGATAGTGGCCGCAAAAACGAAGAAATATCAAAGAGATGTAGCGGACTTCAAGAACAACCGTGTATATCGGTGGAGAAATAAAAGGAGACCTGGAAAGCCAGATATCCCTAAACCATCAACTGACACTGTACCGGAAATAGTCACTGCCTCATCATTATCCTCTCTGGATGAGGAACCGTCAGACTCTGGAATAACCCCTAAACCATTAACTCGAGCTGAAGCTGCGAAAGGTGTTAAAGACACCCATAAGCGAGTACCAGTATCTCCGAAACAATCGAATAAGAAAGGCAAGGGTGGGAACTTGGAGGTAATTAACCTCTCAAAACATAACTTGACACCTGTTCAATGTGAAGTTCTCAAATTAGGGTTAACCTTTGTACCGAACCAAAACCTTGATTGTTTTACAGTGATTAAGGACCTCCATCTGTTCCTCAGGAAACTGGTTCTACGCAGACTTCATGCTAAGAAAAACAACGCCGAGATAGTGCTCTCTGAGGTGGAAGCGGAGGCCATCGGGCATCTGGAGGAGTTGGAGGATGATTCAACACCAGCTGCCGCAGGTACGTTCCCTAAATGCATCTACCCCAGATCCACCACGTTCCCCTCCTTTTCACTCTGTCCTCAGATTGAGATATTTAACAAACTGGTCTGTCAGGACTTGAGAACCCTTAGTGTACGACCTAAAAGAGATAATCTATCCCACGTACAGAGACAGGCCCTGAAACAGATTAGTGAATTGAGCGGTATAGTTATTAAGCCGGCAGACAAGGGGGGGAACGTGGTGGTCTGGCCGGTGGAGATGTATGAGCGGGAGGCGATGCGACAGCTGAGGAATCGTGATTATTATGAATTACTACCCTCCAACCCTTGCCAGAGGTTTGCGGTGGATCTCAGGTCCATCTTGGAGATTGCACTTGAACGGGGTATTATTCCCAAGAAGGTGATGGAGGGACTCCTTGTCGACGAACCAGTAATACCCACCTTTTATCTACTACCTAAAATACACAAAAATCCAGAGAACCCCCCAGGGCGTCCGATTGTCTCTGGCATAGGAGGGCTATGTGACGCAACATGTAAATTTATTGAATACTACCTACATCCCTTAGTGGAGACGTTGCCCTCCTATGTCAGGGACACTTCGGACGTCCTGCGGAGACTTGATGGTATGTTCCTGGATCAGGGGGTGTTGCTGGTGGCGATCGACGTGGAGTCCCTCTACACCTGTATTGGACATGCTGACGGTCTTGAGGCAGTGGATTATTATCTTGGGATGTCAAACTGGGCTCCATCTTTAAAGAGTCTCATTTTAGAACTCTTGGAGTACGTCTTGAGTCACAATTTTTTCGTGTTCGGGGATCGGTTCTATCTCCAGCGGCGCGGCACAGCGATGGGGGCGGCCTGCGCCCCGTCGTATGCTAACCTCTTCCTGGGTCGCTGGGAGGTGGGGGTGTTCGGCGGGGGGCAGGCCTTAGTCCCCCATGCGCTGTGCTGGCTCCGCTATATTGACGACATACTTGTCGTCTGGAGTGGATCCGTCCCCGAGCTCGAGAAATTTGTATCATCTCTGAACTCGAACAGTCTCAATATAAGACTGACATACAAATGGGCGGCGGATGAGATGGATTTTTTGGACATCAGGGTCAAAATCCAGAATGATGGTGAGGTCACTACTGATCTATATAGAAAAGACACAGCCGTGAACTCTCTCCTGCACGCAACTTCTTCACACACACCCTCCACCATCAGAGCCATCCCCGTAGGCCAATTTCTGAGGCTACGGCGTGTTTGCTCTGATGAGGGTGTGTTTGACGAACGGGCGGCGGAGATGAGAGATAGATTTATAGATCGTGGGTATAGCAGGAGAAGTATTAAAGTAGGTTACCAACGGGCTAAAACGACACTACGCCGTAATCTCCTAGCTAATAAACCCTCTAATCTATCTACTTCGGATAACTCCCCCGCCCTGAGATTTATCTCAACGTATTGTAACCAGTGGTCAGAGGTTAGGGGCATTCTTGCACGTCATTGGAGTGTCTTGAAAACTGATCAAACTTTGGCCCCACTCATTCCTGATAGACCTTTGATGACCGCGAGGAGAGGCAGGAGCCTCAGGGATAGGCTGGTGCACAGCCACTACATAAAAAAACCACTCGCCCCGTTTAATACGGGGCGCCCTCTGGTGGGCTGTTATCCCTGTGGCTCCTGCCTTTCCTGCAGAAGCAGCATCTTTCGTACCAGAAAATTTGGAAATCATGATGGGAGCAAGGAATTTGACATTAGGAAATATATTACCTGTAGCACCACTTGTGTTGTGTATCATGCTACGTGCGGGTGTGGCCTTACGTACGTGGGCCTTACCACCCGCGAATTTAGACGACGAATTAGGGAGCATGAAAGAGACATTATCGCGGCAGCAGGTGTTGAGGACATAACCACTCTCCGCACAATTCCCCGACATTTTAAAAACTTTCATGATTGCAATCCCGCGACTCTTCGTGTCTGCGGGATTGACAAACTGAATTTAGGGATTCGTGGGGGGGATGTGAGTAAAGAACTCGCGAAACTTGAATGCAGGTGGATCGTAACTCTAGGCACAATGGCACCTGCCGGTCTCAATGAAAGGTTAAGTTTCGCCCCCTTTCTTTAGTCTATTAACAACGTAAGTATAGGCACACACTTTTGGTGCAATATTGATCCACCCCCCCTTCCCCTTTTATATACCTGTATAAGGGTTTTATATTTCCGGTCTCTATCGGACCTGCCCTCTGCTTCTAGATGGTGGTATGGAACCACCTTAAATATATCATGAACAGTTTGGGTTTGTTTGTTTTGCTGCTTATGGTTATGATCCGATTTTCATCTTCGGCCCCCTTCCTGTTTGTCGATTGTTGGATTTCGAGTGGATTCCCTTTGCCCCTTTGGGACCAATATATTCTGCATATGTGTATGCATATGTTTTTATGTATATATATATTTTTGCCAATTAGGAGAATTTCATGGCTATTTTCTGTACCTCTCCGAGGATAGTCAGCCTTTTAACTTGCTCTTTTTTATTTGTCTATTTTAGCTGTGCACCTTTTACTTTTTGAACTGGCTATATATGTGACCAACAACATGGATATGGATGTTATTCAGCGATACTCTCTGGTCCGTGGGATGCTAATAAGTACTATGGAGAATCGATACATTGCAAGTGAACTTGGAGAGGGACTGATGGAGACGTGTTATGTGGATATATATATATATATTTTTTTCAATTGAGTTGTTTCCGCTGTTTTCCCCTTCCTTTTTTCCTCCCCTTCTCCCTTTCTGCAGTGTCTCCTGTATGCCTTTATTAAGTGTCATATTGTTTTACCTTTAAGCAATCCCTCTTCATCAATACCTGTCCCTGACTGTCACCTGTTCCTCTGCCACTGCCTATTCTTGTAATGAGAATACCTGTTACAATATCTTAAATAAAGGAGAAGGGCAAAAAAGAGCTCTTTTTGCCCTTTTCCAAAATGGCGGCGAGCAGTGTGCGCATGCGCACTGAACCGCCGGGAGCTCGCAGTGATGGGGACCGACATCGTAGATGCACAGCGGATGTGACGTCACGGGAACTTCCGTTCCCAGTCACTGTGCACCCGCGAGCGTCCCCCTCGCCGCGTTGCTTCCGGTTGGCGATTTGCGTCATGCAGCCAGACAAGCTGCAGCTGTTGTTGTACACATATAAGCCGGTCAGTTTGAGCACCCCTCACCACTCGCCCCTTGAGAAAGCCGGACGCGAAACACGTGTCGGGGCCCTCGGGACGGAGGCAGGAGTGCACGGGACCCCCAGTACTTAACACCCATGGGTAAGTGTCAGATGGTTAAGCCTATAGCTCTGTGTACTTAGTTTGTTGACAGACCCATACAGTATTGCTGGTCTGCTCCTTGACTCCTATGAGCATAGGTACTTTTCCTCTGCAACCAGGGTGGGGTTTACCTAGTCCTCTGCTTCTCCAGCCTCCATCCCCCACCTCCTTCCTTCTCCCCCTCCCCTTTTCCACACCTTTCGGACTCACTGTTAAGTTTACCTGTCTGTACCACCAGTTATTTAATAAATATATTTGTATGCAACCTTTGTTGTGGACAATCAGGTACTTTACTTGGGTTACAAAAACATCTATGGTCTCTTTCTTTCAATAAGTTTATAGAGCGCGGAGATGGACGTTCTGCATAAAAATGATGATATGGTCAAAATATTCACTTGTCTAATAATTGTATGCACAGTGTATATATACAGTTTTCAGCATAAAAAAGTACATCCCCTTTGAAAAGTAACATTTGATTAAATATCTTACTGAATACAAGAACCATTTCAGATGTCAGGGAGCTATATTTCATTGCTCTATATTAAAAGAGTAGATGCTGCCATCACTACGGGACTTGGTAGACGTGCCTTTTTTTAACATGACAATGACACAAATCACACCTGTGTTTCATTTCTGAAGAACAGGGTGAAAGTGATTCAGTGACCAAGTGTCTCTTGATCTGAACCCAACTGGACACCTATGGGGAATTCTGAAGTGACAAGTTGTCATCACTCTCCATCAAAGAGGCCATTCTTGCAGAATGAAAAAAGATAATATAAAGATATTATGTCACCAACTTGTTCATTCCAAACCCAGAAGACTCGGCGCTGACCTTTAATATCATGGAGGTCATATAAAATACTAAATGTAGCTAGTTTTAATGGGGTGTACTCATTTATGCATCAAGTAAGTTAAGTAAAACCAAAGGTTTTGTAATGAAAGTTATAATATTACCCTTACTCTCATGTTATTCTCATGTTGAGGGTTAAAAAAATGATGTTTGAAACTCAGCTTTTAAAAAATTATGGAAATTGTTCAGTGAGATTTTGATTAAAAACTTAGTCTTCTAAGAGGGTGTACTAATTTATGCTAAGCAATATATATATAAATATATATATATATATATATATATATATATATATATATATATTATATATTAGCTGTACTACCCTGGCTTCGCCCAGGTTAATAACTGCTGTTAACAAAAAAGAATGTGTTAACAAAAATGTATTCTGCACACAAAAATAACAAAACAAATAGATAGAAATGTATTATTCGAGAGGCTTTTGATAAGCAACATTCTTAGTTCTTCAATGATGTCATTTGGAAGCAGGAGTTATACTTCCTAATGTAGTCCAAGAAATGCTTTGATATTGTACTGGTACTTGTCATCAGAGACTTTAGGGGATCTGGTGGTGACAGGGGAGGTGGAAGTTTTATCTTACCATTTGCACAGCATAAACCTGGCGGTTCATCTTTCCACTTCAGGGCACTGCAGTATATGCAGACCACATCCATTTTTCCTATCTGAACTTTAGGATTATCCTGATAGTTTATGTCTGACTGGTAACAAAAGGCAGCATGTTTCAAATCTCCAACCATTTCCTGTGCCCTGGTGGAAGAAATAGCAATTCTCTTAGTGGCAAGTCGGCCTTCTCTCTGCTGGGATGACTCATTGGCCCTTGAGGAAGCAACTCTTCTTCTCTTATCTGCAAGCCTCACTTCCCTCTCCTCAGAAAGTTCATTAGTTCTTGAGGAAACAGCTCTTGTTTTCATGTCTGCAAGCCTCGCTTCCCTCTCCTCAGAAAGTTCATTGGCCCTTGAGGAAGCAGCTCTTGTTTTCATGTCTGCAAGCCTCGCTTCCCTCTCCTCAGAAAGTTCATTGGCTCTTGAGGAAGCAGCTGCTGTTCTCATGTGTGTCAGCCTTGTTTCTCGGTCTTCATATTTTTCATTGGCCCGTTATGCAGCTTTTCTTTTCGCATCAGCTGACATTCGTGCCAAGGAATTCCTTTTCTTATGAGGCATTATTGTGGTAAAAATAGTCTGTAACTGGCAGTTTCTATATCCTCTCACATAGAGGTAATGTGACTGACATCATCCTTTCCACCAACACACCCTAACTGACATCCTATTACCTCACACAAGCTTTGTTATACTGAGAATGTCCTTTGTTGCCTATATTAACCAATCAGAGCTCAGATTAATTAACTGTAGCAAAATAAAAGCTGAGCTCTGATTGGTTGCTATTGGCAACCTGATAAATCCCCAGGCAACAGGAAGCCCTCCTTCCTGACAGTATATATTAGCTCACACACACACATAATAGACAGATCATGTGACTGACAACTGCCGTATTTCCTATATGGTACATTTGTTTCTCTTGTAGTTTTGCTGCTTATTAATCAGATTTATATTTTTGAAGGATAATACCAGACATGTGTGTGTTTTAGGGCGATTATGTGGTGAGGTTGGTGTATGTGTGGTGAAATGTGTGCTGAGGGTGGTATATGTGTTCAAGCACGTGGTAGTGTGAGGCACATTTTGTGTGTGTGTTCATATCCCCGTGTGTGGTGAGTATCCTGTGTCGGGGCCCTACCTTAGCAACTGTACGGTATATGCTCTTTGGCGCCATCGCTCTCATTCTTTAAGTCCCCCTTGTTCACATCTGGCAGCTGTCAATTTGCCTCCAACACTTTTCCTTTCACTTTTTCCCCATTATGTAGATAGGGGCAAAATAGTTTGGTGAATTGGAACGTGCGGGGTTAAAATTTCGCCTCACAACATAGCCTATGATGCTCTCGGGGTCCAGATGTGTGACTGTGCAAAATTTTGTGGCTGTAGCTGCAACGGTGCAGATGCCATCCCGGTTATACATACATACACACATACATACACACATTCAGCTTTATATATTAGATATATACACTGAGCAAAAATATAAACGCAATACGTTGCTCCCATTTTTTAATAAACTGAACTCAAAGATCTAAGATTTTTTCCATCTGTACAGAAGGCCTTTTTCTCTCACATATTGTTCACTAATTTATCTAAATATGTGTTAATGAGAACTTCTTCTTTGCTGAGATAATCCATTCACTCACAGGTGTGACATATCAAGATGCTAATTAGACAGCAGGATTATTGCACAGGTGCGCCCTAGGCTGGCCTCAATAAAAGGCAGCTCTAAAATGTGCAGTTTTACAGCATTGGAAGATTCCAGAGGGATTAAAAAATTAGACAGTATCTGGTGTGACCACCATTCGCCAGTCTGCCATCTACCTTGTTCAGGGAAAACCGGGATTCATCCATGAAGAGAGCACCTTGCCAATGTGCCAGAGGCCATTGAATGTGGGCGTTTGCCCACTTAAGTTGGTTATGATGATAAACTACATTCAGGTGGAAACCTTGATGAGAATGACGAGCTGCAGTCAGATGGAGACCCCAATGAGGACAACGAGCTGTTGTCAGGTGGAAACCCCAATAAGGATGACAAGCTACAGTCAGGTGGAGACCCCAATGTAGACAATGAGCTGTCATCAGGTGGAAACCCTGATGAGAACCACGAGCTTCAGTCAGGTGGTTACCCTGATGAGGATGACGAGCTGCAGTCAGGTGGAGACCTTGATGAGGACCACGTGCTGCAGTCAGGTGGAGATGCTGATGAGGATGATGAGATGCAGTCACGTGGAGCATTCGATGAGGATGACGAGCTGCCATCAGGTGGAGACCCCGAAGAGGACAACAAGCGGAACTCAGGTGGAGACCCCGATATGGATGATGAGCAGCAGATGAGCTTCCCTGAGGCAGTTTCTGACAGTTGTGCCGAAATTCTTTGGTTATGCAAACAGATTGTTGCAGCGGCTGTCCAGGTGGCTGGTCTCAGATGGTCAAAGAGGTCAAGATGCTGGATATTGAGGTCCTGGTCTGGGTGGTTACACATTGTAGAGTGGTCTTTCATGTGGCCAACCAAAGACACACCTGTGCAATAATCAGGCTGTGTAATCAGCATCTTGATATGCCACACCTGTGAGGTGGATGGCTTATCTTGGTAAAGGGCCCGTCACACAGGGACATATCGCCGGCGATGTTGCCGGCAACTGAGGGGCGTGGCCAGGTTGCGGCGACATCGCCGGCGAGTTGCCTCGTGTGACAGGGCGATAATCAGGCGATGAATCGCCTGAGCAACATCGCCAGGTTTCCCAACAATGTTGGGAAACCTGGCGATGTTGCTCAGGTGATCCTGCCTAATCGCCCTGTGTAACGCGGCAACCTGCAATGTTGCGGGCGATTCTGCCTATATCCAACATTGCGAGTGATCGCTTGCTGGGTTGCTGGGCAACCCAGCGAGCGATAGCCGCGGCAACTAGCCGGCGACATCGCCGGTAAGTTGCTCAGTGTGACATCTCACCGGCGATGTTGTCAGGGATGCGCGCTCCCGCGATCCCTGGCAACATCTCCGGCGATATGTCCCTGTGTGACGGTACCTTAAAGGAGATGTTCTCATGAACACAAAAGTAAACAAATTTGTGAACATTTTAGAGAAAAATGCCTTTTGTGTACAAAGAAAAAGTCTCAGATCTTTGAGTTCAGCTCATGAAAAATGGGAGCAAAATAAGTGTTAATTTGTGATTGCAATCATTTTCAGGAAGAAACTGAGTATTATCTGACAGAATTGCAGGGGTGTCAATACTTTTGGCCACAACTGTATATATATATATACATACATCCAGGTGTTGTATCAAAGCTATGGACATGAAAAACAACCATTTTTTGCCTGTCTGTAAAAAGCTAAATACTTTCTTTTTCATTAAACTAATGAAATGTAACTATTTTTGGTGACAGTCAGTGGGTGAATCTGTCTTTTCTGACTGATGTAATTTTTTCTCTCTGTCAGTAATGTGTGAGATCTTTCTTTCTACTGATAATTCTTATTGCTATGACTGCATCACGTCACAGGAATCATTAGAGCCGTGGTCAGGTTACAGATGTAGCAGGCATTATGTACGGCTCCATTCTAGTAGTGTGTCAGAACATCGTGCTGTATTAATAACACAGCTGTATTGATGCATGCTGTATGAATACTGTAGCTCTGCCTTTATCAGTTTAACAATTGCTGACACTGTATTTTGAACAAAAGATCAGTTATAAGCAGGATAAGGATAGTGTAAAATGTCTGCATTACATAAAGGAGTGTGTGGAGCGAGTGATTAATTCGACCTAATTGATTCTACAATCTGGGTGCTTGTAAACATCTGATCATGAACTTTGCAGATTGCTTACTTATAGTAGGTGCAGAGGGTGATTAGATGAGCTAGTGCTAATCTTCTCTTTCTTATTTGAAAAAATCTGTACATTACACCGAAAACACCATCCCCACCATCACACATAGTGGTGGCAGCTTCATGCTGTGGGGAGACCTTTCTTCAGCAGGGGCAGGGATGCTGGTCAGAGTTGATAGGAAGATGGATGGAGCTAAATACAGGCCAATCCATGAGGAAAACATGTTAGAGGCTGCAAAAGACTTGAGACTGGGGTGTAGGTTCACCTTCCTGCAGGACAGTCGCTAAACATACTGTCAGAGATACAATAGTTGGTTTAGATCAACGCATATTGATGGGTGTGAACGGCCCAGTCACAGTCCAGACGTCAATCCCAATGAGAATCTATGATAATGACTTGAAAATTGCTGATCACAGACACCTTCATCCAATCTCACTGAGCTACAGCTATTAACCCCTTTACCCCCCAGAGATTTTCCATTTTTTGTTTCCCCCCCTTCTTCCAAGATCCATAACTTTTTTTATTTTTCTGTTAATATAGACATATGATGGCTTGTTTTTTGCGGGACGGGTTGTACTTTCAGAATAAATAATTTATCTTACCATATAGTGTACAGGAAAGTGCAAAAAAATTCCAAGTGCAGTGAAATTGCAAAAAAAAGCGCAATTACACGTTTGTCTTTTGGGTTTTTTATTGGCCATGTTCACTACATGGTAAAACTGATGTGATGATATAATGCCTCAACCCAGTACGAGTTCATAGATACCAAACAGTATACTTTTACTGTTATCTAAGTGGTGAAAAAAAA
>JARQOC010004029.1:0-12442 GCA_033576535.1 Allobates femoralis
TCATGGAAGAGAGATACAGTTACCACATCGGATGTCGTAATCATGGCCCTCGATCGTCCTCTGCCAGATCTGGAATTAGTTATAAATGTCATTGACTTATGCAGACGAGGCGAGATGTTTACAAACCTTCTCTGGATGCGGTCCATGAGAACAGCTGGCGGCAGGCGCTCTCTGTAACACTGGGATTCCTCATCTACAGGCCGTCCACATCTGTCCTATAGTCACCTAGAACGGCGAGGTGGGAGCCTGCCAGTCACGTGTTAAGGAACTGCAACCAGGATCAGATTGTAGCTCAGGGATTTATTACTGGCAGTTATGGGGGATGTAGAGTTGAAACCAGAAGTTTACATACACTATAAAAAGACACATATTCATGTTTTTCTCACTATCTGACATAAAATCAGAATAAACCTTTCCCATTTTAGGTGTAAATAGCACTCAAGGATGAACCAGACTTGTGCGAGTCCACAATTCTCTTCCTTCTACACAAAGAAGCAGTGTGTTTCAGGTGTGCATTAAAATACATCTACAAGTGTTTCTCTAATTAACTCAGATGTTGACAATAAACCTATCAGAAGCTTCCAAACTCATGACATCATCATATGAGCAGTCCCAAATTATTTAAAGACATAGAAAACTTAGCGAACATAAACTTGACTTTGCAGAAAGTAATAAAAATGCCTAAAAAGGGAACCTGTCAGGTTAGAAGGGTAGAACGACTTATACCTGTCCATGCACCTTGGTAGCTGTTCCCTAACCATCCCTTTCTGAGCTAAATGTGCCCTATAAAGATTTAGAAAAATGCTTTTAACTTACAAGCAGTCTCCATCCACAGACTGGAAAGGTTGGCTCCAGGGCTCCATTGTCCCCATCCTCGCTGGTTCTCGGAACGCCCCGCTGGGCGTCATCAGTCTTTCTGTTTTTACACCTCCTTTTGAATATCCCGCCTTCTCTGCTGAATGATATGCCGGGCCAGAAGGTCATATCTGGACCCGTGCATTGTGGGGGCTAATCATGTGATACGGCCCAGCTCCGGCGCATGCGTATTGCGCATATTGAAGCCGAGTCGTACACATCATAACTCCCCAGAGTGCACAAGGCAGGATATGCTTGTAAGTTATAAAGATTTTAAAAAATGCTTTTAGGGCACTTTTAGGTGAGACAGGGATGGTTAGGGAACAGCTAGCAAGGGGCAGGGACAAGTATTAGCTTGAGGTGAGCTGTGACATCACCTACTGTGAATGGTGGATCCTGTGTTATCTACTGTATATAGAGGTGTTAGCAGTCATTGTACAGGAGGAGGAGGTGAGCTGTGATATCACCTATTGTGAATGGTGGATCCTGTGTTATCTACTGTATATAGAGGTGTTATCAGTCATTATGCAGGAGGAGGTGAGCTTTGATATCACCTATTGTGAATGGTGGATCCTGTGCTATCTACTGTATATAGAGGTGTTATCAGTCATTGTACAGGAGGAGGTGAGCTGTGATATCACCTATTGTGAATAGTGGATCCTGTGGTATCTACTGTATATAGAGGTGTTATCAGTCATTGTACAGGAGGAGGTGAGCTGTGATATCACTTATTGTCAATGGTGGATCCTGTGTTATCTGCTATATATAGAGGTGTTATCAGTCATTGTACAGGAGGAGGTGAGCTGTGATAACACAGGATCCACCATTAACAATAGATGATATCTACTGTATATAGAGGTGTTATCAATAATTGTAGAGGAGGAGGAGGTGAGCTGTGATATCACCTATTGTAAATGGTGGATCTTGTGTTATCTACAGTATATAGAGGTGTTATCCTTCACTGTACAGGAGGAGGTGAGCTGTGATATCACCTATTGTGAATGGTGGATCCTGTGTTATCTACAGTATATAGAGGTGTTATCATTCATTGTACAGCATGAAGAGGAGGTGAGCTTAGACATCACCTATTGTAAATGGTGGATCATGTGTTATCTACTGTATATAGAGGTGTTATCAGTCATTGTACAGGAGGAGGTGAGCTGTGATATCACCTATTGTGAATAGTGGATCCTGTTATCTACTGTATATAGAGGTGTTATCAGTCATTGTACAGGAGGAGGAGGTGAGCTGTGACATCGCCTATTGTAAATGGTGGATCCTGTGTTATCTACTGTATATGTTATCTACTCTATATAGAGGTGTTATCAGTCATTGTACAAGAGCACAGAAATAGTCCTTTTTCCATTGAACTAATCTGTCCGTATGCCATCTATTCAATCTATCTAATTTATATTGTATCTGTCTATCCAAAGAATAGATTTACTTCTCAATAAAAATATGAATATTAAATATGAAAAGATCCTTATATAAAATTAATAAATACACTGAAAAAAAAAAACAAGATTTTACCATTTATTTTGGATAACAAAATAATTATATATATTTTTTCTATCAAACAGAAATTTTAAATTAGCATTCACTCAAAAAAATGAGGTATATTCAGATATAAAAAATATAGTAATCTAATAAAGTGCATTATGGTAGTTACAAATCTCTAAAGTACATAGTACAGTATCTATTACAATCTACTACTCTTCACACCTTTATACATATAAAAAAGCAAATAACATATGATAGAAAACGGAGGCCTTTACATAGATTAAAAAAGTGTTATACTGCCCCCTGGTGATAAAAATCATATTACATCAACAGTTTTCCAGATATACTTCAGTGTGAATTGAAATATGTGTAATCAACCCGTCCCTCAACCCTTAAAACAACGATCACAAACAGAATGTGATTGTAAAACAAAATTTTTACAATCTGTAAAACGTTAAAAAAAATGATATACACAGTGTATGTATCCATAATTTAATAAAATCCCACCTGATGTTTATTACTATATTTTTCTTTAATATGGGACTGCCATCTATTACCCTGAGCTGGGATCCACTGAAAAAAGAAGCTCCTGCTGTGGAGGACTCAACATGGACGGTATTATTTGAATAGGCAACCCGCAGTACCGTGTTTATCCTGAAGTGGCCACTGTAGGAGAAATGCTTGGCTGTTTGCAGCTTCCTCTTGTGATTACCGGTGATCTGATCTAGTGATCATGTAAGGAGGGAGGATCACGCAGCTCCTGGTTCGAGGGCTGTCACAATCAGAATAATTAAAAAACTCTAGCCAATGACATTGCTTAGAAAATTAATTTTTAACCCAATGAGTTTACCTTACAGCTGTCAAGTGAATTCTAAAAGCCCATGGGATGGGCAATAAATACTCTGCTATGGCCACCATTTATCCCTAGAATGTGGCACCAATAACCCGTTCTTTGCTGGGGTCAGGATGTAATAAATTGTCAGGATCTCAGTCATTTGTAGGACTGATGGACGGATATGTGGCGCCCCTGTGGTCTGGCTGCCACAAGTGCTATTGCCGTAACATCATGTGTAATGTCACGTGCGGAGCGAAAGGAAGATCCCTCTTCTGGGAAATCTCCACACATCTAACACTTTCCAAACTCCAATCAGTGAGTGCAGGGCGGAAGAGACCCACATGGGGCAGACCCCACTTCTGGTTGGAGGGAGGAGTTAGGAAAGGGGGGGGGTAGGCAACAAGGGTTTCGCTGTCAGTGTCTGGCCGAGTGGCTGGCATGACGTACCTGCTGCCGGCCGTGCAGAGGGTCAAGCTGCAGGAAGGGAACCATGCCCTAAGTGTCCAGGTTTCCAAGATCTGGACACAGAACCTGGAGGTTACTGGATTTCATACCCAGTAGCCACCCTTGTGGGCCCGTACGGGGCACAGAGGCAAAGAGGGCTAGAGGACTAAAGCAGACGTTCACAAGGTCCAGATCACCTGCCCGGCTAGAGGGTATCCACAGACTCAGAGGGATCTAGAGGACCCTTAGAGGAGCTAGTGACCTTGGAACAGAAGTCAGCAGGAAGGCCATAACACCTCATCCCGGCAGAGTGGACTTCAGTTCTTTCTGGAATGGCTGAACTGCATGCCTGGTTCTTCACTTGTCCTGGATGTGTTTGATCAACTCAGTAAAGAACTTACGAGACTGCCTCCTGTGCCTTACTTTCCTCTGCATCCTCACACTGCTCCTTTGCACTACAACCACCATCATCAACTCTCATTTCTCAAGGGCCTGCCCCGTTCTGGAGGGGGTATTCCACCACACTGCCACACCTAACCCATGAGGATTTACCTGCAGTGCCGTCAACCTAGTGGCTGAACCAACTTCAGCTAGCGTCACAAACTTTATTTTCCATTTTTATTTATTTTCATTTTTACTTTTCCCCCTTTTAATGTGAACCAGAGCTACAGCACTGGGTCAGCCATTGTGATCTTGACCACTGGCCCAGCTGCTGAGTACCCCGGCCCTTAGAGCTCGATAAGTACAGTGTACAGCCATCTCCATCAGTCCCATAGACAATGAATGGAATGGCAGTATGGTAGAAACCCCCATTCTACAAATCGCTGCAGGGCCCACTGGTGGATATCTTTTTTGGGGAGAAACCCCCTTTAAACCAGCCCCATCCTAGCTACCATTTTGGTTGAAAGCTGCCATTCATCTGGTTGCTATTTTTCCTCAATATATTCACATTATAAGATCTTTCTTGTGTAGCTCTCCAATTACTGCAAAATTAAAACTGCCCTAGGAAGCCTCACATTGGCGACCACTTCATCTAAAGGGGATGTTCAGCTTTGGGGACAATTTTTTTTATTTATTATTCAAATACATATATTGAAATATATTTGCAATTGGGTTTGTTTAAAAATGTTGCACCGTTTGCCTTGGGTAGCCTCTTTGTTGCACGGTGCCTGCAGAATGAGTTAACTGAGGATCCTTAAGTGAGCTCAACCACAACAAAGGTTGAACATGCAAAGAAATAAAAAACCTGTAATAGCAAAACAATGCAGAATTGTTTATGAAACCCAATTGCAAAAATTACTTCTATATAGGTAAGTAAAAAAAAAACAACATGTCGCCAACAGTTTCCAGTGAGGATATACTACATACGTAAAAGTAAAGCATATTGTTAGTGCAAACTTGTCATAGAAACATAGAAAAATAAAATGTTTATCCGTCTATATTCCCCCAAAACATTACAATATATTACATTGCAGTAAAAATGGAAGCCATATCTTACATCTGTACATATATATATGTCTGTACATAGATCCCCCTCCTGCCCACATACAATGGAGGGTGCTGCCTGTCAGTATCTCCTCTGCAGTCGGGTGCGGGGGTCCGCGGACAGACTGCGGTATTTTTGCGCCTGTGTCATGTGTTCGGCCCCCTGGGGTGGGAACTGCTGGACCTTCTGGAAGATACAAACAATTGGATTAGGTTTTTTATGGTACATTACATTTTAGGGTACATATAACTTAAAAAAAGTCCATTCACTGGGCACTGCTAAGTTAGGAGAAGTGCTTATTTTTTCATATGGGTATATGCGAGGTGGGGCATTGCTGGCTGCCTCTGGGTGCTCGCTATATATCACATCAATAATAGCATAAAAAGAAAAAAAGATAGCGGCACTCACCGGGCGTGTTTCAAAGGTGCTTTATTTGGGTACCCTCATTCCAGGGTCCCACTCAGGAGGGAGGGGGTGCAGAGACAGCAGAGATGACGGATCTCCGTTTCGGGGCTCCTACCCCTTCCACGGACCTCAATGTCTAACATTGAGGTCCGTGGAAGGGGTAGGAGCCCCGAAACGGAGATCCGTCATCTCTGCACCCCCTCCCTCCTGAGTGGGACCCTGGAATGAGGGTACCCAAATAAAGCACCTTTGAAACACGCCCGGTGAGTGCCGCTATCTTTTTTCTTTTTATGTACATATAACTTATCAAGTAGGAAAGGGTAAAAGGGGAAAATACGGGATAACAAAAACAATATATAATGACACAGAGAAATCATTATGGAAGTTAAAGAACAATCCTGTTTGCGTATGAAACCTTAAGTGACTATAAACCGAAGAAGATTTTTAATTAACAGCTGAAAAGAAAAGGGTTTTCCCATTACAATGTCAAATTGGAATAATCTAAATAAACTGCTGGGAGCTTTAAGGCCCCGTTACACATAACGATGTCCCAGCGACCCGACCAACGATGAGGGTCCCTGGGACATCGTTATCTGACCGCTGGTGCGCTGTCACACAGGCAGACTCACCAGCAATCAGCGACAACACTGGTAACCAGGGTAAACATCGGGTAACTAAGTGCAGCGCTGCGCTTAGTTACCCGATGTTTACCCTGGTTACCAGCCTCCCAGCGTGTGCTGTGCGGCGCTGGGAGGTCGTTGATCATTGGTCTCCCGCTGTCACACACGCCGATTTTGGCCGCCCAGCGGGAGTCCAACGATAAAATAATGGTCCTGGCCATTCTTCCACAATCAACGAACTTATCGTTGGTCGTTGATACGTGTCACACGCAACAATGTTTTTTTCCACGTCACAAAACTGGTAACATTGCAACGATATCGTTAACGATATCGTAGTGTGTGACGGGGCCTTTAGTCACGTATAAGGTCCAATGTTGGTGCATATCTTGTTACCCAGGATGACCCCTTCTCCTGGTATCTCTGCTGGTTATAATTTCTTATGGCAAAAAGATACTCAGAGATTGTGAGATGCAATTCTATCCATTTAATCTTCTATGGTCGGTGATGCCTCCAAAAAGAGGCAATAAAGCTTTTTGCGGCCTAAAGGATGTGTACGCATAAGGGTTGCTTACTTTTTTAGATATCCTTTAGCCCTATCAAAAGCAGAGCCATTTCGATATTTAGGGAAACATCGAGATTCAAGACAATATTTTTCAGAGTCTGAACTTTAAATCCCCTATACATTCATACAGGAGACGTCGTCCCTATAAATATATGCCTTTTGTACAGATTTCACTACTTTCGTTTAATAAAATTAAAAAACAAAATGAAAAAACACATTTTATGACGTGTAAATTAGGGATTCTCAGTGCACCCTGGGTGTGGCCAACAGTTTGGTGCACCGATTTGCTCCTGGAGTTAAGGCCCCGTTGCACATAGCGATATCATTAACGATATCGCAGCAACGACACAGGTTTTGTGACGTAGCAGCGACCTCACCAGCGATATCGCTGTGTGTGACACTTAGCAGTAACTACCCCCCGCTGGGAGATCGCTGATCATTAACGAATGGCCTGGACCATTTTTAGAACGACGATCTCTCGCTTGGCATGCTGCATCGTGGTGTGTGACAGGGGCAACGACCAGCGATCCCCCCATTCAGCGTCCGAGAACCTGACAGATCCCAGCGACCGTTGGGTGTCGCCGCATAGCTGGTAAGTCTGCCTGTCTGGCATCTCACCAGTGACCACATAGCAATGTTCCAGCGATCTCGGCCAGGTCGAATTGTTGGTGGGATCGCTGGAACATCGCTATGTGTAAGGGGGCCTTTAGCATCCTGCCATGTCCCCTCAGTGTGAATGACAGCGTTCAATGTCAATGCAGGAGGCAGGGAACCATGGAGAGGTTGGAGTGTGAGTGTGACAGGTGAGTTTTATACAGGTAAGGAGTTCAAACAGGTGCAATTAACCCCTTCATGACCAAGGGCCTGATAGTACATCTTTGGCCGTGTTCCTCCCTCTGATGCGAGCGTACGTATTGTGCAGACAACTTTCTTTGGTCTGGCTAAAAAAAACAGATTGCAACTGGAGCTGTCGTTTTTTAACACGCTGCTAATTATCATTATTATTATAATATCATTATTATGTATTTATAGGATGATGGGGAGGACACAGTAGGTTGGGGGATGTGGCAGCTCACAGGGGGTGATGGTGAGGTGGCCGCTCCGATGGTAGTGAGGTGGCCGCTCCGACGGTGGAGAGGTTGCTGCTCCGACGGTGGAGAGGTGGCCGCTTCGATGGTGGCGATTTGTCGCTCTGACGGTGGTGAGGTGGCTGCTCCAATGGTGGTGAGGTGGCTGCTCCAATTGTGGTGAGGTGGCCGCTCCAATGGTGGTGAAGTGGCTGCTTCAATGGTGGTGAGGTGGCCGCTCCGGTTGTAGTGAGGCGGCAGCTCCAATGTTGGTGGTGGTAAGGTGGCAGTGTGGTCATTGCAGGCTGTAAGCTTTCCTGAAGAGATGGGATTTCAAGTTCCGTTTGAAGGATCCGAGCGTGGTGGATAATCTGAAGTGTTGGGGCGCAGAATTCCAGAGGATGGGTGATATTTAAGAGACCTTGGAGGCGATTGGGTGAGGAACAAATGAGTGTGGAGAGGAAGAGGCCTTGGGAGGATCGAAGATTACGTGAGGGAACATAGTGGTAGATTAGTTAGAATATATAGCGAGGGGACAGGTTATGGACGGCTTTATAGGTCAGTGTTAGTAGCTTCAACTGGATTCATTGGGGAATTTGGAGCCAGTGGAGGGATTTATAGAAGGGAGAAGTAGTGAGAAGAGAGGTGGATTAGTCAGACTAAAGGCCCCTTTACACACACAGATAATTGTGCAGATTGTTTGCAGATCTCTGGTTGCAGTGAAATCATGGACATATTGTTCCATTTTGTGGCCGTGTACAAATGTAACAATGTGTCCATAATTTCACTGCAACCTGAGATCTGCGAACAATATCTGCACAATCACAGTCATATGAAAAAGTTTGGGCACCCCTCTTAATCTTACTAATTTTTTTTGTTTAACCCCTTAAGGACCGAGTCACTTTGCAGCTTAATGACCAGACCATTTTTTGTAATTCTGACCACTCTCCCTTTATGAGGTAATATCTCTGGAACGCTTCAACGGATCCTAGCGATTCTGAGATTGTTTTTTCGTGACATATTGGGCTTCATGTTAGTATTAAATTTAGGTCGATAATTTTTGCGTTTATTTGTGAAAAAATAAAAAATTTGGCAAAAATTTTGAAAATTTAGCAATTTTCAAATTTTTAATTTTTATTCTGCTAAACCAGAGAGTTATGTGCCACAAAATAGTTAATAAATAACATGTCCCACATGTCTACTTCACATCAGCACAATTTTGGAAGAAAAAAAAAAATTTGTTAGGACGTTATAAGGGTTCAAAGTTCATCAGCAATTATTCATTTTTCCAGCAAAATTTACAAAACCAATTTTTTAGTGACCACATCACATTTGAAGTCCCTTTGAGGGGTGTACATGACAGAAAACACCCAAAAGTGACACCATTCCAAAAACTGCACCCCTCAAGCTACTCAAAACTATATTGAAGAAGATTATTAACCCTTCAGGTACTTCACAGGAACTAAAATAATGTTGAAGGAAAAAATGGACATTTTAATTTTTGTAACAAAAATGTTCTTTTAGCCTCAATTTTTTCATTTTCACATGGGCAACAGGATAAAATGCATCCTAAAATTTGTTGGGCAATTTCTCCTGAGTACACCGATGCCTCATATGTGGTCATAAACCACTGTTTGGGCGCACGGCAGGGCTCAGAAGGGAAGGAGCGCCATTTGAATTTTAGAGCCAATTTTCCGTTCAAAAAGTGAAATGGCGCTCCTTCACTTCTGAGCCCTGCCGTGCGCCCAAACAGTGGTTTATGACCACATATAAGGTATCGGTGTACTCAGGAGAAATTGCCCAACAAATTTTGGGATGTATTTTATCCCTTTGCCCATGTGAAACTGAAAAAATGTAGGCAAAAAGAATTCTTTTGTGAAAAAAAAGTGTTTTTTTAATTTTTATGAATGAATTTGTGAAGCATCTGGGGGTTCAAAGTGCTCACTATGCATCTAGATACCTTCCTTAGGGGGTCTAGTTTCCAAAATGGGGTCATTTGTGGGGGAGCTCCAATGTGGAGACACACAGGGACCCTCCATACGCGACATGGTGTCCGCTAACAATTTGAATGGAAAATGAGCTCAAATTGTTAGCGGACACCATGTCGCGTTTGGAGGGTCCCTGTGTATCTCCACATTGGAGCTCCCCCACAAGTGACCCCATTTTGGAAACTAGACCCCCGAAGGAACGTATCTAGATGCATAGTGAGCACTTTGAACCCCCATATGCTTCAGAAATTCATCCGTAAAAATGAAAAAGCACTTTTTTTTCCACTAAAAAATTATTTTTTCATTATTACGGATCAATTTGTGAAGCATCTGGGGGTTCAAAGTGCTCACTATGTACCTAGATATGTTCCTTTGGGGGTCTAGTTTCCAAAATAGGGTCACTTGTGGGGGAGCTCCAATGTGGAGACACACAGGGACCCTCCAAACGCGACATGTTGTCCGCTAACAATTTGAGCTAATTTTCCATTCAAATTGTTAGCGGACACCATGTCGCGTTTGGAGGGTCCCTGTGTGTCTCCACATTGGAGCTCCCCCACCAGTGACCCCATTTTGGAAACTACACCCCCAAAGGAACATATCTAGATGCATAGTGAGCACTTTCTACCCCCAGGTGCTTCACAAATTGATCTGTAAAAATGAAAAAAGAAAATTTGTGTGGAAAAAAAAAGTGCTTTTTCATTTTTATTGATGAATTTGTGAAGCATCTGGGGGTTCAAAGTGCTCACTATGCATCTAGATATGTTCCTTAGGGGGTCTAGTTTCCGAAATGGGGTCACCTGTGGGGGAGCTCCAATGTGGAGACACACAGGGACCCTCCATACGCGACATGGTGTCCGCTAACAATTTGAATGGAAAATGAGCTCAAATTGTTAGCTGACACCATGTCGCGTATGGAGGGCCCCGGTGTGTCTCCGCATTGGAGCTCCCCCACAAGTGACCCCATTTTGGAAACTAGACCCCCAAAGGAACATATCTAGATGCATAGTGAGTACTTTGAACCCCCAGATGCTTCACAAATTGATCCATAATAATGAAAAAATAAATTTTTTGTGGGAAAAAAAAGTGCTTTTTCATTTTTACGGATGAATTTCTGAAGCATATGGGGGTTCAAAGTGCTCACTATGCATCTAGATACGTTCCTTAGGGGGTCTAGTTTCCAAAATGGGGTCACTGGTGGGGGAGCTCCAATGTGGAGACACACGGGGACCCTCCAAACGCGACATGGTGTCCGCTAACAATTTGAATGGAAAATGAGCTCAATTTGTTAGCGGACACCATGTCGCGTTTGGAGGGTCACCATGTCGCGTTTGGAGGGTCCCCATGTGTCTCCACATTGGAGCTCTCCCACAAGTGACCCCATTTTGGAAACTAGACCCCCAAAGGAACGTATCTAGATGCATAGTGAGCACTTTGAACCCCCAGGTGCTTCAGAAATTCATCCGTAAAAATGAAAAAGCACTTTTTTTCCACAAATAATTTCTTTTTTCATTATTACGGATCAATTTGTGAAGCATCTGGGGGTTCAAAGTGCTCACTATGCATCTAGATATAATCCTTTGGGGGTCTAGTTTCCAAAATGGGGTCACTTGTGGGGGAGCTCCAATGTGGAGACACACAGGGGCTCTCCATACGCGACATGGTGTCCGCTAACAATTGGAATTGTTAGCGGACACCTTGTAGGATATGAAGAGCCCCTATGTGCCTAAACATTGGAGCTCCCCACAAGTGACCCCATTTTGGAAACTAGACCCCCAAAGGAACGTATCTAGATGCATAGTGAGCACTTTGAACCCCCAGGTGCTTCACAAATTGATCCGTAAAAATGAAAAAAGAAACTTTTTTGGAAAAAAACGTGCTTTTTCATTTTTATGGATGAATTTGTGAAGCATCTGGGAGTTCAAAGTACTCACTATGCATCTAGATACGTTCCTTCGGGGGTCTAGTTTCCAAAATGGGGTCACTTGTGGGGGAGCTCCAATGTTCAGGCACACACGGAGGGGCTCTCCATACCCGACATGGTTTCCGCTAACAATTGGAGCTAATTTTCTATTGAAATTGTTAGCGGACACTATGTCGCATATGGAGAACCCGTGTGCCACCAGCACAAGGGCAACTGGTAGAGTTGGGGTACAGCACCAGAAAATGCCGCCTCTAATGAATGCGCTATTTTCTTGGGTGGCTGTGGGTTGAAATTTGCAGCGTGGGGGACCCACAACATTTGAGTCTCTCCACGCTGAGGATTCCAGTCAGCCAGCTACCAAGTTGTACATGGCTGGCTACAAATACAGCGAAGGCTTTATTTTATTTCTAGAACTAATTCTAGAAAAAAAAATGACGTAGGGCTCCGCCATATTTTTGGTCCAGCCAGGTACAACTTGGCAGCTACAGACTGCCAGCAACCCCCAGCTGCCTCGCTGTACCTGGCTGCAACCAAAAATACAGCGAAGCCCATTTTTTTTTTATTTCTAGAACTAATTCTAGAAAAAAAAATGACGTAGGGCTCCGCCATATTTTTGGTCCAGCCAGGTACAACTTGGCAGCTACAGACTGCCAGCAACCCCCAGCTGCCTCGTTGTACCTGGCTGCAACCAAAAATACAGTGAAGCCCATTTTTTTTCATTTCTAGAACTAATTCTAGAAAAAAAAATGACGTAGGGCT
>JARQOC010004030.1:0-12440 GCA_033576535.1 Allobates femoralis
GGGTGTGGGGGGGGGGGGGGGGGGGGGGGTTGGTTTGTGGGTGGTGGGTGGGGGTTGTTGTGTTTGGGGTGGTGTGGGGGTGGTTTTGGGGGGTGTTGGGGGGGGGTGTGGGGGGGTTTTGTGGGGGTGGTTGGTTTTTGGTGTGGGGGGGTGTTGTGGGGGGTTGTGGGGTGTTGGGGTGGGGGGGTGTGGGGGGGTGTGTGTGGTTTGGGGGGGGGTGTTTGGGGGGTGGGGGGGGGGGGGGGGGGGGTTGTTGGTGGGGTTGGGGGTTTGGGGGGGTGGTGTTTGGTGTGGTTGTTTGGGGTGTTGGGTGGGGGGGTGTTTGTGGGTGTGGTGTGGGTTGGTTTGTTTGGTTGGGGGGTGGTTGGTGGTTTGTGGGTTGGGGGGGGGTGGGTGGTGGGTGGGGTGTGGGTGGGGGGTTGTGGTTGGTGGGGTGTGTGGTGTGTTGGGGGGTTGGGGTGGTGTGGTGGGGTTGGGGGGGTTGTGGGTTGTGGTGTTGGGTTTGGTGTGGGGTGGTTGGGGTGGTTGGGTTGGTGGGGGGTTGTGGGGGGTGGTGGGGTGGGGGTTGGTGTGGGGGTGGTTTGGTTTGGGTGTGGTGGTGGTGGTGGTTTTGGGTGTGGTGGGGTGTGGGTTTGTGGTGTGGGGTGGGGGGGTGTGGGGGTTGTGTGGGGTGGGGTTGTGGGTGTTGTGGTTGGGTGTTGGTGGGGTTTTGGGTGGGTGGGGGTGGGTGGGTTGGGGGGTGTGTTGTTTGTGTTTTGTGGGTTGGTTGGGGTTGTTGGGGTTTTGTGGGTGGTGGGTGGTGTGGGTTGTTGGGTGGGTTTGTGGTGGGGGGGTTTGGTTTGTTGTGTTGGTGGGGGTTGGTTGGGTGGGGTGTGGTGGTGTTGGTGTGGGGGGTGGGGTTGGGGGGGTGTGTGGGTTGGTGGGGTGGTGGGGTTTGGTGTTTTGGTGGTTGGTGGTGTGGGGTGGGGTGGTGGGGTTGGGGTGGGGTTTTGGGGGTGGTGGGGTGGGTTTGGGGGTGGTTTGGGTGGGTGTTGTTTTGGGGGTGGGTGTGGTTTGGGTGGTGGTTGTGGGGTGGGGGGGGGTGGTGGTGTGGGTGTTGGGTTGGGGGTGGGGGGTTGGGTTTGGTTGTGGTGGGGTGGTTGGGGGTTTTGGTGTGGGTGGGTTGTGTGGGGGTGGGGGTTGTGGGTGTTGGGTTGTGGGTGGGTGGTTGTGTGGTGGGGTTGGTTGTGGGTTGGGGGGGTTGGGTGTGGTGTGGGGGTGTGTGGGGGGTTGGTGTGTGGGTTTGTGGTGGGGGGGTTGGGTGGGGGGGTTGGGGGTGTGTGTGTGGTTGGTGTGTTTGTGGGTGGGGTGGGGGTGTGTTGGGTGGTGGGTTGTGTGGTGTTGGGTTGGGTTGGGGGTGTTGTTTGGTGTGGGGGTTGGGGTGGGGTGGGGTGGGGTTGGTGTTTTGGTGGTGGTTGGTGGTGGGGGGGTTTGGGTTGGTGGGGGGGTTGGTGTTGGGTTGGGTGTGGTGTTTGGGGGGGGTGTGGTTGGGGTTGGGTGTGTTGGGTGGGTGTGGGGTTGGGGGGGGGTGTTGTTGGGGTATGGGTGGGGGTGTGGGGGTGTGGGGTGTGGGTGGTGTTGTTGGTGGGTTTGTGTGTGGGTGTTGTGGGGGGGTTGGGTTGGGTGGGGGTTGGGTTGTGGTGGTGTGGGGTGGTGTGGGTGGGGTGGGTTTGGTGGTGGGGTGGGTTGGGGGTGTGTTGTGGGTGTGTGTGGGGTGGGGTTTTGTGGTGGTGTTGGGGGTGTTTGGTGGTTGGTGTGGTGGGGTTTGGGTGGTTTTGGTGGTTGTGTTGGTGGGGGGTTGTGGGGTTTGGTGGTTGGTTTGTGGTGGGGGTGGTGTGTGGTGGTGGGGGTTTTTGGGTTGGGGTGGTGTTGTGGGTGGGTGTTTGTGGTGGTTTGGGTGGTTTTGGTGGTTGGGTGGGTGGTGTTGTGGGGTGGTTGGGGTGGTTTGGGGTGGGTGATTGTGTTGGGTGTGGTGGTGTGGTGGTTGGTGTTTGGTGGTGGTTGTGTGGGTGTGTGTTGGGGTTGGGTGGTGTGTTTGGGGGTGGGTTGTTTGTGGGGGTGGGTTGTTTGTGTGGGTGTTGGGGTGGGTTGTGTGGGTTGGGTGTTTGGTTGTGTTGTTGGTTGGGTTTTGGGGGTTGGGTGGTTTGTTGTGTGGGTTGGTGGTTGTTGGTGGTGTGGTTAGGGTTGTGGTTTGGGGGTTTTGTGTTGTGGGTGGTTGGGTTGTGGTTTGTTGTGTTGTTTGTGAGTGTGGGTGTTGGGGGTGTGGTTGTTGTGGGGTGGTGGATTTTGGGGTGTATTGTTGGGTTGGTGGGGGTGGGGTGGGGTTGTGTGGGGGTGTTGGGGTTGGGTGGGTTTGGGGTGGGTGGGTGTTGGGTGTGGGGTTTTGGGATTTTATAATTTTGGGGGGGTTGTGAGGGAGGGAGTGGAATGTTGTTGATTTAGGTGATTTTTGGAGTTAGGTTAGTTTTGGAGTTGGGGATTTATGGGGGGGTTAGAGTTTTTATATAGGAATGGAATTTATTGTTGGGGGAGAATTTAAGTAATGGTAGGTAGGGAGGAAGGGGGTGGGGGAGGTGGGAATGGGGTTTTTTTTTGGGATTTTTTGGGGTTTGGGGAGGAGGGGGTTAATTTGTTTTTTATTTAGTTGGGAGTTTTTTGGGGTGGGGATAGGGGGGAAGTTTTTATAGGATTTAAAATTTATTTTTGGGGGGGAATTTTATTTGGGGGGGGAGGAGGGGGAAGGGGGGGATGTTTTTATTTTTGGGATTTTTTGGGGGGTTGGGGGAGGGGGTAATTTTTGTATTTTTTTGGGATTTTTGGGGGTGGGGGGAAAGGGGTTTAATTTTAATAAGGGGGGGATGTTTATTTGGGTTTGGGGGGAAATTTTGTAAGTTTTGGGGGAGGGGGGTTAAAAAGGTTTTATGGTGTTTTTTGGGGGTTTTTTGGTTGGGTTTAAGGGGGAGTAATTTGTTAAATTTTTAGTTTTGGTGGTTTGGTAGGGGTTTAAATTTTTTTTAAGGATGGGGTTTATTGGGGTTTGGGGGAAATTTTGTAGGGGGGTAGGGAAAGGGGGGGGAAGGGGTGGGATGTTTTTTTTTTTTTTTGGTTTTTGGGGAGTAATAATTTGTTGGGGAATTTTGGTGGGTTTTGGGGTGGGATAGGGGTTAATTTTTTTATAGGGGTATTTTTTGTTGGGGGGAAAAATTTTTTAGTGGGGGGGGGGGGGGGTGGGAAAAGTGGATGTTTTATTTGGTTTTTTGGGTTGGGGAAAGGGGGTAAAATTTTTGTTATTTAGTGAGGTTTTTTAGGGGGGGATAGGGGTTTAATTTTATATGGGTTTGGGTTTATTTTGGGGAAAAAATTTATAAGTGTGAGGAGGGTGAAGGTTAGTGAAATGGGGTTGTTAAAATTTGGGAAATATTTTTTTTTCTAAGGGGAGAATTTTGTAAATGTATTAAAATTTTATTTAATGTTTTAGGTTAAAAGTTATTTGATTTATAAAAAATTTTTGATATAATTAAGAGTGGATGTTTTTATTTGTTAGGGTTTAAAAGGAAAAAATAAAAAAATTTTAAAAATTTATGGGTTTTGGTTTAATAAAAAGTTTAAAAAAGGTTATTTAAGGGTTAAATTTTAATGGGTGGAATGGTTGAAAGGGTTTTTTAAAAATTTTTTTTGGGTTGGGTGGGGGGTTGGAGTTTTGTGGTTTAAAAAAGTTTTTGAAATTGGGAAAAAATTAATTTTTTTTGGGAAAGATTTGGGAATTGGGGGGAAAATTTTTATTTAAATTAGGTTAGGTAAAGGAAAGGTTTTTTAAAAGGAGTGTGGATAGTTTTAAATTTGGGGATTTTTAGGGTAAAAGAGAGTGACAAAAATTTTTTGGTGTATTTTTAAATGATTTCGAAGTTTAAAAAAGGTTTGTGTATAGGAAATTTATCTTTAAAAGAAGGGAAATTTTTTTGTTAAAATTCCCAATATGTTTTTGCGGGTAGGGGAAAGGGTTTTCGCTTAGTTTCAAAATGAAAAAGGGAAGGAAACAAAAATTTTTTTTTGATCTTCTTTCTACCAAGATAAAAAAACGTTTTAAAAAGGGTCTTTTTTTCACGGGTTAACGCGAAAACACACGTTCAGTAAAAGCAATAATTTTTCCCCTAATTAGTATGGAGCGGTCTTTGGGATTTTCCTGCTTTTTTCAGAAAAGGACATAATAAAAAAAAAATTTGAATTATTTCTTTCTAGCCAAAATTATTAAACTATTAAAATCTTTTTTCACTGTATTAACGCGAAAACACATTTTTCATTCAAAGAAATTAAATTTTTTCTCCGATAACTACGAACTGATGCTTTCTTTTTGGTGTCCTCTATTTCATGAAAACAGATTGGACAAAAAATTTATTATCTTCTTCGTCTCTAATATTTCAAACGATGCTCAAAATGTCCTAGGGGCACTGTTGATTTAATAATTACACAATTAGTCTCTGCTTAGAATAAGTGTCCTCCCTAACTAATGAAGCTGTGGATGCTGTTAACTGGATGATCCTTGCTTAGGTTCATGTATCAAGATAGCAGAATTGGACAATAACTGAGATTGTAATCAGTCTTTCTAGAGCAGAGATATAGTCAAACTATGCAAAACAATTCAATTTTTCCTACTTTATAACGCATCAGAACACACGTGTCTAGTCATAGCTAGGTGTTTCTCCAAAAATTACGGACTGTGATGCGTTAACTATGGATTCCTGGCTATAGAGTTCATAAAAAGAAGCAAATAGTGGACAAAATAATTTAGAATGTATCTTCTTTCTGAGCCAAGACTATATCAACGTAAGACTAAAAATTCTATTGTCACTAGAGTATTAGACGCAGAAACACACGTTCATTCCAAAGTTCAATGAAGTTGTTCCTCCAAAACTACGGAGGAGCTTTATGCTTTTCTTTGGTTCTGCTTAGTTCATGAAAAGCAGAAGAGGACATAAAAATTTATAATAATAAAATAATATATATATATATATCAATATGTCGATTGTATCGTCGCTTTCTAGCCATAATATAGTTCAAACGGATCTAAAATGTCTATTTTCACTGTTTAAAGAAAAACACACTTTCATTTCAAAGGCAATAATGGTTCATCCAAAACGTACTATGGACTGTATGCGTTCTTTGAAAAACCTCTTAGTCATGAAGAGAGCATAATGAGCAAAATTGAGAATCTGAGATCTCATTTAGCCAAGATAAATCAAACGTATGCTAATTAGTTCGTATTGTCACTTTGAGCAGCCGAAAACCCGACACTTTTCAGGTCAAAGGAAATAATTTGTTCTCCCATAACTTACCAGCTGAGTATGCGTTCGTTGGGCTTCCTCTTATGCATGTAAATAGCAAATGACAAGAAAATTTGGAATTTATGCTTCTTGCTATCAAAATATCGCAAACGTATCGTAAAATGTCTAATTCACTGTTTAACGCGAATACACACTTTCATCTTCATAGATTGAGCTGCCTAAACGTCTGACTATATCTGGCTTTGGTGTCCGCATAGTTCATATGAGACAATAGTCACAAATTGAAATGATCTCTTCTAGCCATAGTTTATCAAACAATCCTAAATATGAGTCTAGTGTCACTTTTTAACGCGAAAAACACATCTTCATGTCTAAGCAATGAATTTTCCTCCAAAACTATGCTGTCGGGTGTGCGTCGTTGGGGATTCCGGCATTATGGCATAACGAACAATTGGACAATTAAAATAGTTAATGTATCTTCTTTCGATTAAGCCTAGATATATCAAACGTATGCTGAAAAGAAGGAGTCTTTGTCACTGTTTAGATCGCGAAAACATCCTTCATTCTCCTAGGCAATGAATCTTTTCTCCTAAACACAGAAACGGAGTGATGCATTTCTTGGTGAGTACTGCCTATATTCTAAAGGACAGCAAATTGGGACAAAATAAGTGATTTACTCTGTCTATGCCAGAATATAGTCAAACTAGTATGCTAAAATGTCATTTGTCTTCTGTTTAACGCGAAAACTCTACTTCTTCATAGTCAAAACAATTATTTTTTCTTCAAAACTACGGACTGTAATCCTACTTTGTATATGCCTGCTAAGTTCATAAAGGAAGCAGAATGTGACAAAATTTGGAATGTTTCTCTTCTACCAGAGAAAATATCACATACAGTACTAAAAGATGTCTTTTCACTGTTATAGAACGCATAACAATCTTCTTGTCTTATATGGGATATTGTTTTTCCTCTAAGTTCGTCTAACTTAGCGTCTTGGATCTTCCTCTGGCATGAAGAGCAGCAGATTAGCGGGAGCAAAAAAGTTTGGAATGTATCTTCTTTCTAGCCAAGATATAGTGCCAAACTATCTAAAAGTTCTATTTATACCGACTGAGTTTAGTGGACACGAAATACACACGTCTGGCATTGAGCAATGATTTTTCTTCTCGCTAAACTGACTGAGCTTATCTAGTCTTTGCGGATGCCCGCTTAGTTCATAAAGTAAGCAGAATGTGACAAAAATTATTGACTGTATCTCTTTCTTGCCAAATTTATCAAACTTAGCTGTAAAATGTCTGATGTCATGTTGTATAACCAAAGACTCAACGTATGGTCATTGCTATGGATGTTTTATCCAATACTCCAAGCTTGGATCGATCGTTGGGAGTCCTTACTTAGTTCAAAAAAGCAAATGAGACAAAAATTTTTAGATTATCGTCTTTCTAGCCAGAAGATATAGTCAAACTTTAGGCTAATACTTCTATGTGTCTCTTGAACGCGAAAAACACGACATTTCATGATCAAAGCATTGAATTGTTCTCCCCAAAATCTCAAGAGCTGATTCTGTTCTGTTGGGGATTCCTGCTTATATTCATAAAAAGCAAAGGGACAAAAATAGTGAATTATCTTCTTCTCTAGAACTGAATATATTCAAACGTATTCCTATAATGTCTATTTTCACTGTTTAAGAGAACCGTAAAACACAGCTTTCATCAAACATGGAAGAGTTTTCTCCTAACTTCCAGAGCTGGTTCTTGCTTTGGGATTCCTGCATAGGTTCCATGAAGTAAAAGCAAAATGGCAGACAAAATATTTAATGGTGCTTCTTGCTAACCAATATATAGTCAAACTATCTAAATTCGAGTTGCCGGGAGAACCGAAAACGACCATTCATTCGAAACGAAGAAATGTTCTCCAAACTACGGAAGCTGTATGCTTCTCCTTTATTCCTCTTATCTAAAGAGACGCAGAAATTGGTACAAAAAATTGAATGTTCTTCCTTTCTACCAGAGAATAGAGCTAAACATCGATAAATTGGCTAAATTTTCACTGTTTAATACCCACAAAAGTACACACTTTCATTCAAAGCCTAAGGAAATTTTTCTCCAAAACTACCAGAGCTGTAGATGCGTGTTCTTTGTGATTCCATCTTAGGGTTCATGTGAGAGATAGCAAAGGGACAAGAAAAAATTTCTAATGTATCTTCCTTTCTAGACCCAAGAGAATGTCAAACGTATATTGCTAAAATGGGCTCTTTTTTCCAATGCTTTAGACAGCGATAAACACACTTCATGTCCAAAAGCAATTGATGTTTTCTTCCAAAACTACTGGAAAGCTTTGACTCGGTTCTTTGGACTTCTAGCTTAGGAGTTCATAAAGAGAGCAGAAAATGACAAAAATTTTGAAATATGAATCAAATCGTTCAGAACCGAGATATAAGTCAAACGTATCTAGTAATCTTTTTGTCACTGTATAATTGTGAAACGCGGTAAACACACTTGCCAGAAGTCCAAAGCCTATGAAATTTTCGTCCAAAACTACCAACCGTGTTGCTGTTCGTCTTTGGATTCCTGCTTAGTTCATGAAGATAAGCAGAATTGTACAAAAAATTTTGATGAGTCTAATCTCTTTCTAGTCCAAGATAAAATCAGAACGTAATGCTAAATGTCCTATGTTTCACGTGGTGAGTACGCAAAACACGACTGTTCATTCAAAAGGCAATGAATTTTCTCCATAGACTACTGTGAGCTGTATCATGTTCGTTGGAATTTCTGCTTAGTTCCATAAAGTTAGCGAAATGACACAAATTATGAATGTTATCAGCTTTCTAGCCTAGAAAATTTAGTCAAACGTATCTTAAATAGTCTTATTTTCACTGTTTAACCGAAAACAGCACTTTCATCAAAAGCCATGAATTGTTCTCGCAAACATACAGTCTTTAGCTGTTCGTTGGGATTCCCTGCGTATTCATGAAGAATCATAATGACATGGAAAGTTTTGGAGGAGGTATCTTCTTTCTAGCCAAGAAATAGTCTCAAACGGGCGAACTAAAATTCTGTTTTCACGTTTAAACGCGAAAACACAAGCTGTCGGTCAAAGCAATAATTTTTCTTCTTCTCCAACCAACGGACCAGAGCGTGATGCTTCTTTTGAGGATACCTCTTAGTTCATAAAGAGAGCAGAATACAAAAGGAAATTTGAATTTCTCGTCTTTCTAGCCAGAATATATCTAAACGTATCTTACAAATGTCTATTTTTCACTGTTTAGACCAAAACACACTTTTCATGTCATAGCAATGAATTTTTCACCTAAACTCACTAGAGCTGTGATCTGTTCTCTTTGAGATGTCCTTAGCTTATGTTCATAAAAAGCTAATGGTAACAAAAAATGTGAATTATCTATCTGTCTATCCATAATACAATGTCAAACGTATGGCGTAAGATAGTCATTTTCACTTTTGAGTCACGCGTGAAATCACACAGTGTCATATCAATGCAAGGATATGTTTCTCCACAAACTTCTGGAGCGTGATGCTGTTCTTTGGGAAGTCCAGCATAGCTGTTCATAATGAACAGATGGACAAAAAATTGTTGGAAATGTATCATTCTTTCTAGCCACGATATATCATACCGTATAGCTATAAGAGTCCTATTTATCACTGTTAAACCGAAGAACACACATTTCATGTGTCAAGCAAGTGATTTTATGTCCCTAAACACTGGAGCTGATGCTTGTAGCTTGAGGGATTACCTGCGTAGGTTCAAAAAGAAAGCAAAGGGACAATAAATATGTTATGTTTCTGCTTTCTAACTATTGATAGGCTAACGATCTATAATTCTGTATGGTCTATGTTTACCGTAAACAACACTTTCAGGAGTCAAGCTATGAATTGCTTCTCCAGATACTACTGGACTAGCTGTGTTCTTTCGATGCCTCGTGTATCATAAAGGAACAGAAGTAATATAATTTGAATGTAAAGTCTCTCGACCAAGATATATTCAATCTATTTCTATAAATGCGTGTCACTTGAACGCTATACTACACTAACTTGTCTTTCAGTAGCTAGAAGTTGTGCCTCAATAAACTACTGTGGCTTGAGCGGTCTGTTGACTCAGAGTTACATAAGAAGAATTATGGATCTACAATTTTAATATCTTCTCTAAGCCCAATTTTATTCAAACTATTGGCCGAAAAAGTCTGTTTCACGGTTTAACCGAATAGACTCACTGTCATGTCAATGAGTGTGATTGTTTCTCCAAGACTACTGGAGCTGTGACTGGTTCTTTGGATGTGCCTCGCTTTTCATAAAAGTCGGCAAAAGACTAAAAATTTAATATTTTCGTCTTTCTACCATGTAGTTTGCAATCTAATCATATATGTCTATGTCCACTGTTTAGACGCATAACAGCACGTTATCACTCTAAGCAAGGAGAATGGTCTCTCCCCCCTAATATAAACTTTACTGGGACGGTGACCAGGGCTTGTGTGAGTAACCTGCTTAGTTCATAAGCACAAAAGACAAAAAATTGAAATGTATTCATTCTTCTAGCCATAATATATCAAAATGTATCTAAAATGTTCTATGTTTCACTGTTATATACGCGAAAACACTCATTCATGGATCAATGCTATAATGGGTTTCCCATATACTTACTTGAATCAGTAATCGTTCTTTTGGATTCCTGCTTAGTGCATAAAGAACAGATGACAAAAAATGAATTTACTCTGTCTAGCCAAGATAGTGCAACTAGCTTAAAATGGATCGAGGTGCTCTGGTGTATACCTTATATTACGGATGTAATTTTATGAAGGTTTCGCATATAAATAAATAGTCTTATCCTGGACGTGTGAAGCGAGTGAGGTCTTATAGATGTCATAGGATACGAAATATTAGTGGTTTGTATACGCGTGTCTATCCATTAATTTGAGCAAACGTTCAATTAGTGCTATTTGCAACTGGGAGATGAACCATACACACTTTCATGTCTTACAGATGAATTTGCGCCAAAACGACTGGACTTTGATCTGTGCAGTGAGGTGTCATGCTTGAATTCATTTATATGAATAAGGTCAAAAAATTGTCTGTAGTCTTCTGTCTAGCCAGAGATAAGTCAAACGTTGCAAAAAGTCTTTTTCCTGTTTAATCGAAAACAAGTCACTTTCATGGTCTAAGCAATGAATGTTGCGCCCATAACGACAGTCTGTGAGCTTTCTTTTGGGATCCTGCTTAGGTTCATAAAAGTCAGAATCAAAAAATTTTTGAATTATCTTCATGCGCAGCCAGAATCAATCAATAACGTATGGTTGAAAAATGTGGCTGAGTTGCACTTAGTTGACCGATAAAAACACTCTGTTCATTCTAAGCATATATTTTTTCCGTCCAAAACTACCAAGCTTGATCTTCGTTTGGATTGCTGCGTATTCATGAAGAGAAGCAAATGGAGAACAATAATCTTGAATGTATCGTCGTTCGATGCCAAGATATATCATACGCTAGCAAAATTGTCTATGGTCACTTGGAACGCAAAATACACTCGTGTACAGGTCAAAGCAAGGAATTTTTCTCCTAAAAGAGACCAGTATGATCTAGCGTGTGGGAGGCCTGTGTAGTTCTTGTAAAAGCAAAGGACATAAAATTGAAGGTACTTCTTTCTTAGTCCAATATATAGTCAAACGATGCGTAACAGGTCTATTTTCAAGTTTAACCCAAAAACACACTGTTCCAAATCATAGACTATGAATGTTATCTCCAAATCTAACTGGTGCTGGATGCGTCTTTGGATCTCCTGCTTATTCATAAAGAAGCAAATTGAATAAATTTTTGAAATGTAGCTTCTCTAGCCAAGATGATATCCAATACCGATCTAAAATGTCTATTCACTTGTTATAGACCAAGAACACACTATTCAAGGGCTCAAGAGACAAATAATTTTTTCTCTCGCAATCACCAGACTGTTGATCGTGCTTGGATCCTGCTTAGGTTCACATGAAAAAGCAGAATGGACAAAAAACTGTGAATTAATCTGCGTTCTACCAATTATATGTCTAACGTACTAAACTGGCTGATTTTGAACTGGTTTAGAACGGTAACACAACTTTCATTCCAAAGCAATGAATTTATTCGCCAATCACTAGTGCGTGATGCTGTTCCGTGGGATTCGCTGCGTCTTTTCATAAAAAGCAATGGCACAAATATTTGAAAGATCTTCTTTCGAGCCAAAGATTATAGTCATAGCGATAGACTATAAATGTCCTATTTCAACTGTATACACTCGAAAACACACTTTTTATGTCAAAGCAATGAATTTTCTCCAAAACTACTGAGCTGTGATGCTGTTCTTTTGGGATTCCTGCTTAGTTCATAAAGAAGCAGAATGGGACAAAAAATTTGAATGTATCTTCTTCTACCAAGATATAGTCAAACGTATGCTTAAATGTCTATTTTCACTGTTTAGACCGAAAACACACTTTCATGTCAAAGCAATGAATTTTCTCCTAAACACGGAGCTGATGCGTTTGGATGCTTGGATTCTGCTGATGTTCATAAAGAGAGCAAATGACAAAAAATTTGAATGTATCTCTTTCTAGCCAGAGATATATCCAAACTGATCTAAATGTCTATTTTCACTGTTAGACGCAAACACACTTCATGTCAAAGCAATGATTTTCTCCAAATACTACTGTGATGCGTTTTTGTTCCTCTTAGTTCTAAAGAAGTTGGGGGCAAAATTGAATGTATCTTCTTCTAGCCAAGATATATCAAACTACTTTAAAAGCTATTTCATGTTTAGCAAAAACCCCTTCATTCAACAATGAATTTTTCTCCAAAAAACGGGGCTTGATCTGGTTCTTTGGGGTTCCTCTTTGTTCAAAAGAACAAAGGGAAAAAATTTTAATTACTTCTTCTACCAAGATTCAAACTATGCTAAAATGCATTTCCTTTAGCCAAAACCACTTTTATTTAAACAATGATTTTTTTTTCCAAAAATCGACTGTATGCGTTCTTTTATTCCTGCTTTGTTCAAAAAGAGCAAATGGGGCAAAAATTTGAAAAGTATCTTCTTTTTACCAAAATTTGCCCAAAATATCTAAAATGTCTATTTTCACTGTTTTAAACC
>JARQOC010004031.1:0-12440 GCA_033576535.1 Allobates femoralis
CGAGGATAGCTCATGTCATGCCACCTGAGCTGTCCTCAGGTCACCTGAGTTAACCCCCCTTACAATGCCACTGTGCTACGGCCTCGAGGGGTTAATAAAGATGCAGTCCCTAAATGTGATCTTTTTATTATTTTATTAATTTTTTCCAAAAATTTTGACGTGGGCTTCGCCGTACTTTTGTGTCTAGCCGGGTACAGCAGGCAGGTATGGGCTGCCCCCAACCCCAAGATGCCTATTTGTACCTGCTTGGAAACAGAAATAGAAGGAAGTCCTTTTTTTCTATTATTTCATCAATTTAATGAAATAATAAAAAAAAATGTGTGGGGCTTTGCGCTATTTCTATGTCCAGCCAGGTACAGATAGGCATCTGGGGCTGGAATCCGCAGCGCAGGGAGGCCCAAGCTTTCTGGGCACCCCCGCTGCGAATTGCAGCCCGCAGCCACCCCAGAAGATTGCGCGTTCATTGAAGCGCCATCCTCTGGTGCTGTATCCAGCTCATCCAGGGCCCTGGTGCGGTGGCTCACTGGGTAATAAAGGGCTTAGGGCCAGCCTTGTGTTATCAGCTGGCCCTAAGCCTGAAATTCATGGGGTCATGCCAATATTAGACATGACCGCCATGAATTTTTAGTGAATTTAAAAAAAAAAACACATAGAAAAAATATTTTATTAGAAACAAAACATAAAAAACACTTAGACTTCATTTTTATTAAAAAATCCTCTTCTGTTCGACATAGTCCCAAAACGCAATTTCAGCACTGCTACATCACTGCATAGACATACACGTCTATGCATATTGATAGCAGGCTGACAACTGACTATGACAGTCAGGGTTCACCCCAGGTCATAGCTCAAGCTATGACTGCGGGTGAACCCTGCTGTCACAGCCGAACTCTGCTGCCGGAGATTGCCGAGTGCCGGAAGAGAAGTGAATAAACCGGGAGTCATTAACTTCCGGTTTATTCACTGCTCTGCCGGCGCTTGGCAATCTCGGCTGGTCGACGGCAGAGTTCGGCTGTAACAGCAGCCTGAGCTATGACCTGGGGTGAACCCTGACTGTCACAGTCAGTTGTCAGCCTGGTATCACTCTTCATAGACGTGTGTGTCTATGCAGATTGATGTAGCAGTGGTGAAATTGCTTTTTGGGACTACGTCGGACGGAAGAGGATTTTTTAATAAAAATAGAGTCTAAGTGTCTTTTTTATTTCTAATAAAATATTTTTTCTGTGTGTTGTGTTTTTTTTTTACAAAATTCACTAGAAATTCATGGTGGTCATGTCTAATATTGGCGTGACCCCATGAATTTCGGGCTTAGGGCCACCTGATAACACAAAGCTGACCCCCAACCCTTTATTACCCAGTGAACCACCGCACCAGGACCCTGGATGGGTTTGATACAGCGCCAGAGAATGGCACTTCAATTAACGCACCATCTTTCTGTTTCCAGGCAGGTACAGATAGGCACCTGGGGGTTGGAGGCAGCCCGTTTCTACATGCTATACCCGGCTGGACACAAAAATACAGCGAAGCCCACGTTAAATTTTTTTTGGAAAAATTCATTAAAAAAATATATTTAGGGACTGCATCCTTATTAACCCCTCGAGGCCGGAGTGCTGCGGCATTGTAAGGGGGGTTAACTCAGGTCACCGAGGATAGCTCAGGTTATGACAGGTGACCTGAGTTAACCCCCCTTACAATGTCACTGTGCTCCGGCCTCGAGGGGTTAATAAAGATGCAATCCTTAAATGTTATTTTTTATCTTTTTATGAATTTCTTCCAAAAATTTTGACGTGGGCTTTGCCATATTTTTGTGTCCAGCCGGGAACAGCAGGCAGATACAGGCTGCCCTCAACCCCCTGTTGCCTATTTGTACCTGCCTGGAAACAGAAATAGAAGGAAGCACTTTTTTTTATTACTTCATGATTTTCATATAATAATAAAAAAAAAAAAACGTGTGTGACTTCGCGCTATTTCTATGTCCAGCCAGGTACAACTAGGCGGCTGGGGCTGGAATCCGCAGCACAGGGAGGCCCAAGATTTCTGGGCCTCCCCCGCTGCGAGTTGCAGCTCACAGCCACCCCAGAAGATGGCGCGTTCATTGAAGCGCCATCCTCTGGCACTGTATCCAATTCATCCAGGGCCCTGGTGCGGGGGCTCACTGGGTAATAAAGGGGTTAGGGCCAGCTTTGTGTTGTCAACTGGCCCTAAGCCCAAAATTCATGGGGTCACGCCAATATAAGACATGACCGCCACGAATTTCTAGTGAATTTTGTAAAAAAAACACAAACACACAGAAAAAATATTTTATTAGAAATAAAGCAAAAAAATACACTTAGACTTCCATCTTTATTAAAAGATCCTCTTCCGTCTGACGTAGTCCAATCAGGTTTTCTTCTTTAGCACAGCTATATCTCTGGTGGAGAACCTCTACCAGAGATGTAGCTGAGCTGTGCAGCCCTGGGAAAGTTCATGTGAGTTCATGCTGCATGAACTCACATGAACTTTCCTAGACAGCACCGTGGCTTTTTCAAATGAACAGCTGATCATTTGAAATAACAGGCGGGAAAGCCAGCGGTGAAGACACCGCCGGTTTTCCTGCTGTGTTCAGCGCTCCAGCTCCATGATGCCCCCTCCTCGCTCCTTGGAGCTGCTCCCCCTGCCAGATCCTAACTTAGGATCAGGTGGGGAGGTGGTGGGGGGGAGATGAGGGCATCAGGGAGCGGGGAGCTCAGAACACAGCAGGAAAGCCGGCGAGGCAGTTTTCTTACCACCGCCGGCTTCCCTGCCCTGCTTTTTCGCTCCCTGCTCCCTGGTGCTGCGCTTCTGCCCAGTCCTGACTCAGGATCGGGATGGGAGGTAGTGGGAGGAGCGGAGGATGGGGATGGGAGACTGCGGGGGGGCAGAGAATTGGGCTGAATTATTGTTTAAAAGCCGGCGGTAAAAAGTTGCCGGCATTTAAACAATCATGCCCCCATTTCAGCCTTTTCCTCTGTCCCCAGACCACTTTATAGGGTCCTTTTGGTGATCGAAGCGTTATCGAACATAACCTCGAACTGCCGAATTTGAAGCTAATTGTTTGCATTTGTTGAATGACTCGAACACCGCCCAAAACAGGTCGAATTTGAGATTGGCGAACATTTCGAATCGAACATCACTCATCTCTAGTGAAAACCATAAAATAAAGGGATAGTTAAGTAAACAAATGAAACACCACAACATATGGCCACTCAGGTTTTACTGTGCTGGCTGGTTTAACTCCATTTACTATTACTCTTATTCTGATAATGTATGAAGTATTTGTAAATATAGTTATACTGACATATAATATCCAAAAGTCCCCACCATAACTTAATTTAACCAATGATCCTAGTAGGCAGAAAAAAAGTGCACCAAAGTGCAAGGCATATTTTGTTTTGATCAGGGCCGCCACCAGGGCTTGACTGGTATGACCGGTGTCAAGGGCTCGGTGGCTGGCGGGATCCTGGCCATGGTGCCAGGGGGCTGGGGCTACTTACCCCACAGCAGGGTCAAGCCCAGCCCTCAAAGCCTGAACTGACACCCGAAAGGGCGGGTGCGGTGCCGGCTGTGCAGCAGTGTGTGGACTCAGAGGCAAGTGCTGTGTACTCCGGCATCGGGGCCTGCCCTGTTTCCTCCCCCTCCCTCCTAACCTGTGCTGTGCAGAAGGTGATGTGTGGCAGCATCTGGCTGTAGTAAGCTCCCAGTGGCAGATCTCTATCTCCTGCACCGCTGTCCAGGGGAATAGAGTATACCTGTGGCAGCCACGGTGCTGGAGATAGAGATCTGCTACTGGGAGCTCACTACAGCTGTATGCTGCCGCGCATCAGCTTCTGCACAGCACAGATTAGGAAGAAGAGCGGGGGGAGGGAGCACAGAGGGGAAGCAGAGCGCATGGGGGAAATGCACAGAGGTGAGGCACAGGTGGGGAACAGGAATAGGGGGATTACAGGCACAGAGGAGGGCAGGCCCATGTGAGGGCAGGTACAGGGGGATTGCAGGCACAGAGGGTAGGCACCAGGGGAGACAGGCACAGAGGGGAGGCACAGTGTTCAGATGGGTATAGGAATGGAGGGATAGGCACAGAGAGGAGGCACAGCATATAGAGGAGGGACATGCACAGTGCACAGGGGGGAAAGGCACAGAGAGGATGTACAGTGTCGAGGTAGACATTTCTAAATACACCACAACTTGGGAATTTTCCATATCTCAATTGCAATCAATGTTCAAATATAGTGAAAGGGGACACCTTCACCCACCCAGGAACCGGGAAGAGATTTTCTATACATGATTAGTTCACATGTGATTCCAGTTACGTGATCTACTTAATAAAATGTCCATGTGGTCTCGGATATGTTGGGGAGGGTTCCCTGAAAAATACCCACAGGAAAAATGCCCACAGGAAAATTGCCCACAGGAAAATTGCCCACAGGAAAAATGCCCACAGGAAAAATGCCCACACGGAAAATTGCCCACACGGAAAAATGCCCACACGGAAAAATGCCCACACGGAAAATTGCCCACACGGAAAATTGCCCACATGGAAAATTGCCCACACGGAAAATTGCCCACACGGAAAATTGCCCACACGGAAAATTGCCCACAGGAAAATTGCCCACAGGAAAAATGCCCACAGGAAAAATGCCCACACGGAAAATTGCCCACACGGAAAAATGCCCACACGGAAAAATGCCCACACGGAAAATTGCCCACACGGAAAATTGCCCACATGGAAAATTGCCCACACGGAAAATTGCCCACACGGAAAATTGCCCACACTGAAAATTGCCCACAGGAAAATTGCCCACACAGAAAACTGCCATTTGCAGCATCACAGTTTCAGATCTCTGATATTTGAGGTGCAAGATGAGGATTCCCATGATCTGTGATCATCTTGTGAATTACAGTGACCTAGTGCAGAAATGCTGAAGATCTGTGGTTTGTAGCAGTCGGTCATTATCTGCGATAGATCCAGTCTGCTCTCATCTCTCAGTGATTCTGCCTTACTCCTCCCTCCCACCAGCCCAAAACAGCAGAACCGAACCACCAGCAGATTCAGAGAAGCCATCACTGCTATCTGTACTCACAGGAGTATCACTGGATTATCTGTGGCGTTACATGGGACTGCAGGTCTAATACATTATCAACTTAGTGGGCAATTCTATGTGAGCAATTTCAGACGACATTCTTCTTTGTTGCACAGCATCTCACCTATAACTCTATACCATTCTTCTGCCTGCAGAACATCTCACCTACAGGGTACAGGCACACTAAAGGCCCCGTTACACATAGCGATGTTTCAACGATCCCACCAGCAATCTGACCTGGCCGGGATCGATGGAACATCGCTATGTGATCGCTGGTCTGCAGTCACACTGGGTGATCCACATACCGATGTTGCGTCCCCTGACGCTCACTGGGATCGCTCAACGTCTCGGGCGCAGAATGGGGATCGCTGGTCGTTGCCCCTGTCACACATGCCGATGTATGCTGGACAGCGGGAGACCAACAATGGGAAAATGGTCCCGGCCATTCCGCAGTTAGCGAGCTCATCGTTGATTGTTGCGGCATGTCACTCGCAGCGACTTCGCTAGCGAGGTCTCTGCAACGTCACAAAACCTGTGACATTGCAGAGATATCGTTAGTGATATCGCTGTGTGTAACGCGGCCTTAAGGTATGCATTATCAGAGGGATTTTGATGATTGACAGTCGCACGAGTGCTTTCCGTCTGTGGTACGAGTGTGATGCAATTATGCATTTTTTTATCAGCTACCATCAGTGTGACATCCATGTGACCTATACCTCTATACTATCCCCCTGCCCTGCAGAGAATCTCACCTACACCTCTATACTATTCCCTTGTATTGCATGACATCTCACCTATACCTCTATACTATCCCACTGCCCTGCAGAGCATGTCACCTACACGTATACTGTTCCCTGTTCTGCAGAACATCTCCCCTTCACATCTATACTATCCCCCTGCCCTGCAGAGCATCTCACCTATAATTCTTTATTATCCTACCCTGCAGAGCATGTCACCTACACTTATACTGTTCCCTGTTCTGCAGAGCATCTCACCTACACCTCTATACTATCCCCCTGCCCTGCAGAGTATCTCGCCTATAATTCTTTATTATCCTACCCTGTAAAGCATCTCACCTACAATTCTATGTTATTCTCCTGCCCTGCAGAGCATCTCACTTACACCTATTTACCATCCCCCATCTTGCAGAGCATCTCACCTACACCTCTATACCATCCCCGTCTTGCAGAGCATCTCACCTACACCTCTATACCATCCCCTGTCTTGCAGAGCATCTCACCTGCACCTCTATACCATCCGCAGTCCTGCAAAGCATCTCCCTTACACCTCTATACCATTCCTCGTCTTGCAGAGCATCTCACCTACACCTCTATACCATCCCGTCTTGCAGAGCATCTCACCTGCACCTCTATACCATCCGCAGTCCTGCAAAGCATCTCCCTTACACCTCTATACCATTCCTCGTCTTGCAGAGCATCTCATCTGCACCTCTATACCATCCGCAGTCCTGCAAAGCATCTCACACCTCTACTCCATTCCTCGTCTTGCAGAGCATCTCACCTACACCTCTATACCATCCCCGTCTTGCAGAGCATCTCACCTACACCTCTATACCATCCCCTGTCTTGCAGAGCATCTCACCTGCACCTCTATACTATCCGCAGTCCTGCAAAGCATCTCCCTTACACCTCTATACCATTCCTCGTCTTGCAGAGCATCTCATCTGCACCTCTATACCATCCGCAGTCCTGCAAAGCATCTCACACCTCTATACCATTCCTCGTCTTGCAGAGCATCTCACCTACACCTCTATACCATCTCCGTCTTGCAGAGCATCTCACCTGCACCTTTATACCATCCGGTCCTGCAAAGCATCTCACCTACACCTCTATACCATCCCCGACTTGCAGAGCATCTCAACTACACCTCTATACCATCCCCTATCTTGCAGAGCATCTCATCTGCACCTCTATACCATCCGCAGTCCTGCAAAACATCTCACCTACACCTCTATACCATCCCCGTCTTGCAGAGCATCTCACCTACACCTCTATACCATCCCCTGTCTTGCAGAGCATCTCACCTGCACCTCTATACCATCCCCTGTCTTGCAGAGCATCTCACCTACACCTCTATACCATCCCCTGTCTTGCAGAGCATCTCACCTACACCTCTATACCATCCCTGTCTTGCAGAGCATCTCACCTACACCTCTATACCATCCCCTGTCTTGCAGACCATCTCACCTGCACCTCTATACCATCCCGTCTTGCAGAGCATCTCACCTACACCTCTATACCATCCCCTGTCTTGCAGAGCATCTCACCTGCACCTCTATACCATCTGCAGTCCTGCAAAGCATCTCACTTACACCTCTATACCATTCCTCGTCTTGCAGAGCATATAACCTAAAATTCTATATTATTCTCCAGCCTTGTTTTCCTTTTGGCATTCATGTCTGTGGGCATTTTTCACATATCAGTTTCTGTGTGGGCAAATTTCCGTGTGGGCAATTTTCCTGTGGGCAAATTTCTGTGTGGGCAAATTACCGTGTGGGCAATTTTCCATGTGGGCAATTTTCCGTGTGGGCAATTTTCCATGTGGGCAATTTTCCGCGTGGGCAATTTTCCGTGTGGGCAATTTTCCGTGTGGGCAATTTTCCGTGTGGGCATTTTTCCATGTGGGCATTTTTCCTGTGGGCAATTTTCCTGTGGGCATTTTTCATGTGGGCAATTTTCCTGTGGGCATTTTTCCTGTGGGCATTTTTCTGGTCACTGTTGGGGAGACCACCCAGCATATCCGAGACTGTATCAGTAAACACAATCCACTATCAGATGTGGATACATAATGTTACCTATGAAAAACCAAAGCAAAAACTGTATAAGTATCACACAAAAGGCGCTCTGCTGTAAAAATAAATAGCAAGTGCCGTAACAAAAACAGGGCCTTTTGGTTTATACGTTTTTGCAAAAAACGTACAGTAAGCTGCCTTACCAACTTCATGGTGGGCCCTGGTAGAGACAGTCCTAACTCTGTCCCTAGATGCTACGTTAAAAACCTGCCAGTGTGTACATACCTCTGGGCAGGGCGCGGGAGAGCACAGGACAATCTCACCTTGTAAGGCTGTGTGGCTGGCAGCTCTGTGTGCAGACTTCATAAGGGAGGGGCGGGTGCCTCCAAATTCTGCTGTTACCAGCAGGGGTGAACATGAAGGCAAAGAATATGAGTCCGCACACATTGGAAGCAGCAGTGTGAACTGCGACCAATCCCCACCAAAAACATGAAAAAACCAATGCAAAAACCGTATAAGTATCACACAAAAGGCGCTCTGCTGTAAAAATAAATAGCAAGTGCCGTAACAAAAACAGGGCCTTTTGGTTTATACGTTTTTGCAAAAAACGTACAGTAAGCTGCCTCACCAACTTCACGGTGGGCCCTGGTAGAGACAGTCCTACCTCTGTCCCTAGATTGCTACGTTAAAAACCTGCCAGTGTGTACATACCTCGGGCAGGGGCGGAGAGCATCAGGACAATCTCACCTTGTAAGGCTGTGTGGCTGGCAGCTCTGTGTCAGACTCATAAGGAGGGGGGGTGCCTCCAAATCTGCTGTTACCAAGCAGGGAACATGAAGGCAAAGAAATGAGTCCGCCACATTGGAACAGCAGTGTGAACTGCACAATCCCCACCAAAAACATGTAAAAACCAATGCAAAAACGTATAAGTATCACCAAAAGGGCGCCTGCTGTAAAAATAAATAGCAAGTGCCGTAACAAAAAACGGGCCTTTTGTTTATAGTTTTTGCAAAACGTACAGTAAGCTCCTCACCAACTTCACGTGGGGCCCTGTAAGACAGTCCTAACTCTGCCTGATTACCTAGAAACTGCATGAAGCAACATTGAGGCACACAGTGGAAGCACAGCAATTAACCTGAAGATTCCTCCACTCTGGAAACCAATGGAGGAGTCCTCCAAATTCACCAGTACCAGCAGGGTGAAATGAAGAAAGAATTGAGTCCACAAACATGGGCTAGCAGTGTTGAACTTTGACCAATCCTACAAATCTACAACTCATGGAACTAAACAAAGTGCAAAACCGTATAAGATCACACAAAAAGCGCCTGTGTAAAATAAATACGAAGTGCCGAACAAAACAAGAGCCTTTTGGTTGTTGCAGCTTTTTGCAACTCAGTAAAGTGGCTCACAATCTCAATCGTGGTACCCGGAGTGACAGTCAAACTCTGTCCATCGTAAATTGGAACCGCAGTGTGAACTACCACCGCAGCCGAAAACAGAACAATCAAAACCTTAGTAACAGATGGCGCCTGCTGTTAAATATAAAGTGACGTACAAAGCGGGCCTAATTGTTTTACCGATTTGTGCAAAAAGTACATAAGCCTACAATTCACGGGGCCCATGGAAGACAGTGTGAACTGCGTCCTAAGCATAACTAAAAACCATGCACCGTATAAGTATCACCAAAAGGGCGTCTGTGAAAAAGAAATACACGCTGTAAAAACGGGCCTTGGATTCTGTTGTTGCAAAAATACGGTGCGGTGCCCAATCACTCATTCACAGGGTGGACCAGTAGAGAACAGATACTCTGCCCTATTGGTAACAGCAGTGTGATGGACAACCTCGCAAAAGTGAGAAACCAAGGAAATATCACCTTAAGCCTAAAGGCGCTCTGTGTGCAACATATAAGAAGTGGCCGGTACAACAGATTTGCTGTTACACGTTAAATAAGAAAGAATTAGTCATTCAATGAAACAGCATGTAACTGCCATCCACACAAAACTTGAAAACCAAGTGCCCAAAAACGTAAATATCCAACATCCAAAGTCCGTTAAAAATAAATACAGTCCGTTACAACCTCGGCAGGGCCTTTGGTTAAAGTATTCACTAAAAAGTCGTAGGCTGCCTCACAACTTCAGGGGCTGGTAGAGCAGTCCACTCTGTCCTATCATTAACTGCATGTGTACTACCAGGGGCTGAAATGAAGGCAAGACAATACGTCACCATTGGAAGCTGCAGCTGGGCTGCGACAATTCCCACCAAAAACGTGAAAAACCAAAAAAACTTAGTACACAAAGCCTTGTGTAAAAAAATACAATGCGAACAAAACAGCTTTGTTATATTTTAAAAAACAGTAATGCCTCACACTCACGGGCCTGTAAGACAGTCTACTCTGTCCAGATGTACTAAACGCTTGACATACTTGGCAGGCGGAGAGACGCATCCACCTGTAAGGTGTGTGCGCTGTTCAGACTATAGAGGCGGTGCCAATTCTGTACACAGGTAACAAGCAAGATATGATCCGACACTGAGCAGCATGTGAACTGCACCCCAAAAATGAAACCATCAAAACGATAATATCCAAAAGGCCTTGTAATAATAGCATGCGTACAAAGCTTGTTTAGTTGCAAATACGAGCTCACACTTCGTGGCCTGTAAGACACTCTGTCCTGATACTAAAACCTCGTATACCTCTGGCGGCGAGAGAAGACATCTCACTGTAGCGTGGCTGGTCGTTAGACTATAGGAGCGGCTCAATTCTGTCAGAGTAATGAAAAAATCACCATTGGAGCACAGTGTATGCGACAATCCACCAAACATAAACATGAAAACATATTCACAAGGGCTCGCTAATATACATGCGTACAAAACGGCTTGTTTATATTTCAAAAACATAACTGCTCACCATCCTGGCCTGAGCATCCTACTCTGTCCCGAGCACTAAATCAGTGTACATCTCTGCAGGCGGAGACAGACTCCTGTAGCGTGGCGCCTCTGCAGACTATAGAGGTGCCTCAAATCCTACAGGTGAAATGAGGAAGAAAGGTCGCACATTGGAACAGAGTGTAATCGACAACCCAAACAAAACCATGCAAACCGTAATACAAAGGCTTCTGTAAATAATAGATGCCGACAAAAGGCCTTTTGTTGTTTGAAAGCATAACTGCTACACTCGTGGCTGTAGACTCACCGCTAATCACTAAAACTCAGTGTATCCTCTGCAGGCGAGACAGCATCCACCTGTAGCTTGGCGAGCTTTGGCAGATTAAGGGGCGGTGCCTCAAATCGCGTTACCAGGTGAAATGAGGAAAATTCCCACATGAGCACATGGACGCACATCCACAAACTGAAACCATGCAAACTAAGTACACACAAGCCTCTGCGTAAAATAAAACATCGTACAAAAGCCTTTGTTTATATTTGCAAAAACGTACTAGCTCTCACCAACTTACTGGGCTGGAACTCACTGTCTAATGTACTAAAACTCAGTGTACAACTTGGCAGGCGAAGCTGCTGTTACCAGCAGGGGTGAACATGAAGGCAAAGAATATGAGTCCGCACACATTGGAAGCAGCAGTGTGAACTGCGACCAATCCCCACCAAAAACATGAAAAACCAATGCAAAAACCGTATAAGTATCACACAAAAGGCGCTCTGCTGTAAAAATAAATAGCAAGTGCCGTAACAAAAACAGGGCCTTTTGGTTTATAAGTTTTTGCAAAAAACGTACAGTAAGCTGCCTCACCAACTTCACGGTGGGCCCTGGTAGAGACAGTCCTAACTCTGTCCCTAGATGCTACGTTAAAAACCTGCCATGTGTACATACCTCTGGGCAGGGCGCGGGAGAGCACAGGACAATCTCACCTTGTAAGGCTGTGTGGCTGGCAGCTCTGTGTGCAGACTTCATAAGGGAGGGGCGGGTGCCTCCAAATTCTGCTGTTACCAGCAGGGGTGAACATGAAGGCAAAGAATATGAGTCCGCACACATTGGAAGCAGCAGTGTGAACTGCGACCAATCCCCACCAAAAACATGAAAAAACCAATGCAAAAACCGTATAAGTATCACACAAAAGGCGCTCTGCTGTAAAAATAAATAGCAAGTGCCGTAACAAAAACAGGGCCTTTTGGTTTATAACGTTTTTGCAAAAAACGTACAGTAAGCTGCCTCACCAACTTCACGGTGGGCCCTGGTAGAGACAGTCCTAACTCTGTCCCTAGATGCTACGTTAAAAACCTGCCAGTGTGTACATACCTCTGGGCAGGCGCGGGAGAGCACAGGACAATCTCACCTTGTAAGGCTGTGTGGCTGGCAGCTCTGTGTGCAGACTTCATAAGGGAGGGGCGGGTGCCTCCAAATTCTGCTGTTACCAGCAGGGGTGAACATGAAGGCAAAAGAATATGAGTCCGCACACATTGGAAGCAGCAGTGTGAACTGCGACCAATCCCCACCAAAAACATGAAAAACCAATGCAAAAACCGTATAAGTATCACACAAAAGGCGCTCTGCTGTAAAAATAAATAGCAAGTGCCGTAACAAAAACAGGGCCTTTTGGTTTATATACGTTTTTGCAAAAAACGTACAGTAAGCT
>JARQOC010004032.1:0-12431 GCA_033576535.1 Allobates femoralis
CCACTAGACATGGCAGCAACTGAGATTGGTAAGTCCAATCACCCAAACACACACCCAACACACTCCGATCCCAAGGCTAGGGACTCTATGCCCAGCAATGGGAAGGCGGGAGGAGACAGGGGGAGGGTGGGAAAGTTAGACAGGAAACGGTCAGGGGAGGCAACAAAACCAGGAAACACCACAGGAAGTTAGTCAGTTAGCCAGTCAAGGGTCACTTCATCAGAGAGTGAGGAGCAAGAGTTCAGTTCAGTCAGACGGAGAGGAGAGAACACCATCATTACACGAGACTGAAAGGACACGGACCTGGAGGCCTGTACCATCTTAAGGCTGTTCCGGGTCCCGGGCTACAGACCATAGAGAGACAGAAGGGCCCTAGGGGCAAGGGTAGTGAGCAATACACCAGTGTGCCCGAATTAGTTGGAAAGCTGAAGGATGGGGCAGAAACCAGGGTTCTGGCTCTGAGGTGACTAGGACGCATCACACTCCATCCACAACATCGGTCAGTGGCGGGGGTCTTTATGTCCCATGACCAAAACTTGGCACAGCGAAGAGAAGGCCGCCATACTAGGGCCAGGGGACCAGGCAGGTTGCCCACCAAAGGCCCGTGGCCACTGGATTGTAGCTTTGATTGCGGAAGTGAAAGGAAAAGAGGCACATGGAAAGGAACACAAAAGGGGGTAACTTGGATGAGTCATCCTGGCTGCTAAAAGACTACCAGAGTCTCCGCTGCACTGTCTTGTAACTTGGACACCTGCCGAGAATGCCAAATAAACTGGGTTGAAGCTCAGAACTGTGTGAGACTGTAATTTTTGCGCCTGTGAAGAGGTAGACTGAATCGCCGAGGTGAGAGCAGGAGCCTGTCTGAGAGTGTCCCTGATCCCTGCCAGCAGCCAGTTCAACACCACTGGCTTCTCATTCCCTAAATCACCTCCACAGACTATTCGGTTGCCATGGGATCTGCTCTTCCTGTGGAGAGCTAAACCATCTCAGCTGCTATCCCCATTATCCTCAGAGGTCCTGACTGCAGCAGCAGCTATACCGGCCGCCTTCCACGGTTGGCGTCATGACAAAACTCTTTTATTTTATTTTTTATATTTTTCTTTCATCCCTTTTTCAATTTTCCGCTTTTAACTGATTGCCCGACAAGGGATTTGTGGCGCCCCTGTGGAACGGTCGCCACTAAGTGGTATAGCAGATGGGAGTGGTAAGTTGGTCACCCTGCACAAACACCCAACACATCCCGCGATCCCTAGTCCTAGTTACTTCATGCCAGTCAAGGGATAGTGGGAGGGACCAAGTGAAGGGTGGAGAGTTAGAGAAGGAACCCGGTAAGGGGTGGAGGAACAGAAACATAACCAAGGAACACCAAGTGACTGGGTCCTTTAGTCGTAAGAAGGAAAGAACACCTAGTGAGAGACACCCAGCAGCCTGGCTAACTGAGACACCAGATGGGAAGAACCTGGACCCAGCAACCTGTGCCACTGTATGGCTAGCCTGGGTCTCAGGTTGCGTACCAAGGGAAGCAAGAAGGGGTCCCCAGTGTGTCCGAGTCAGCGGGGACTCCGAGGGACCGGGCCAGAACCATGGTGCCGGCTCTGTTGAAGTGACAGGGAAGCTATGGTACAAGCCCCTACCACAAATACTGGCGGGGTACGGGGTCTTTATGTCTCACACCCAACCCCCAGCACAACGAAGGGAAAGCCGTCGAACAAGGGCTACGAGGCCCGGAAGAGTACCCCAAGAAAAGCCTGTGACCGCTGGACTATAGCCTGTGCGCAGACTGAGAGCAGAGGCCCAAAAGGAACTAGAGAGGGTGTGTTGCTGACGAACCATCCCAGCTGCCAATCCGGGACCGGAACTGCTAGTGTACTGTGTACTTTAAGAACTGCAGAGCTTCAGTAAAACCCAGTGAAAGCTCAGAACTGCGTGTGACTCTTAATTGCGTACCAGAAACGGGGCTGATTGCTACGGTAAGCTGGCAGCTGGAGGCTGCCCGGGAATACTGACAATCTCCTTTCTTTTTATCCGCACCACCTACACGGAGGCCCTGGGGAACAGCCCTACCTGTGGAGGGTGTATCATCCTGGCTGCAACCCCCATCATCCCCAGAGGACCCGACTGCAGCGGTGGTTACAACTGGCCGTAAACCACGGGTGGCATCACAATCTTTTACTTAAAACTTTATTTCAGCCCTTTAATTGACTCGCCCGGGACCACTGAGTCGGGTCATGTCACCGTGACAACCTGCAGCCCCCAGATGACATTGAGAAGGCCCGGTTCCGAGTACCCCACAGTCCCGGTGGGCAGCTCAGATCACAGACCGGGTCACGCCACCGTGACATCCTGCAGCCCAGACGACGACTAGAGGGCCCGGTTCCGAGTAACCCACGGTCCCCACCAGGGCAAGTCATCTGCAGATCTTGTGCAGAGTCTGATCCATCCATAGTCCAGCTCTGTGCAGAGCCTGATCTAGCCATAGTCCAGCTCTGAGTAGAGCCTGATCCATCCGTAGTACTGCATTCTGCAGAGCCTGATCCATTCATAGTCCTGCATTGTGCAGAGCTTGATCCATCCATAGTCCTGCTCTGAGCTAAAAAAAAAGGGAAGACAAGCGCACAGAGGATTTTTTGCTGCAGAAAAATGGAGGGTCCTAGTTGCGGTACCACTCACCTTGTGTGGTTGTGTGAGACGCAACCACTAGCAGAGCCTAGAAGATAAGAAACGAGGCTGCAGCGAATCACCCAAAAATTTTGTAGCCAAGTGTGTAGGGATCCGGAATTGTGAACTCAGAATTGCGCTGCCTTTTACGAACCCAAGAAGAGGATAATCCAAGATGAATCAAATTACCAGTGAATTTTATTTAAACTTGACTCATTTCGTGTGCAGCAGCACACTTCATCAGGAGTTAAAATCACGTTACAACATATGACACCATGTACACCTATAAATAGGTGACCAGATATGAAGCTGCAGTGTTTATCACGCCCCGTTGGGCGTGATATTAAAAGTACAATGCGTGCCCCAAGCCTGCCACTGAGCCATCTGTAGAGTTACGGGTATGACTAGGAACGCGTCATTTCCGGTACTCCGCAGCCCGACTTCAAGCTCCGCAGTATGCATGCTCTGTGGAGGACATTACATCAGCTCATCTGTGATGTCACAAACCTATACTCGTCAATTCCTCACCACCATGCCATGCAGGGGCGTAACTACAATTGGTGCAGGGGTTGCGATCGCACCTGGGCCCTGCAGCCTAGGGGGCCCCAGAAGTCCCTTTGGCCTATAGAAAAAGACTAATTCTATTAAAGATTTACAATAATTGGGGGCCCCGTTGAAGCTTTCACATCGAGATCCCTGGGCCTGAAGTTACGCCACTGATGCCATGCAAGCTATCAAATATCATTTAGAATCTTACCGCAAATATTCGGAAGGAATGAAACAATTTTAATGATTTTGGAATATTTATTAAACCATAATTACTTAATAATACATATTATTTACAGATAAGAGGCGCCTCTATGGGATCGAAATTTTCACAAATTTTAGCGGTTTTATACATGGCATGGTTGGAGAAAAATATGATTTACAATATATCAAACCCTTTTATGAATAACATAATATTTTACAAAGTTTATGTTGACAATCTTATGGTTTGGTCAGGGAACATAACAGCAATCCCAAAATTTGTGAATTACTTGAATGATGACACCTTAAATTTAAAAGTCACGTATGCACCACCAACAGATAACATATCATTTTTAAACATAAAATTACAGGGGCTGATTGCTACGGTAAGCTGGCAGCTGGAGGCTGCCCGGGAATACTTTTTCCAAAAAGAAATCAGTGGCCACACTACATTAGTAGCAATTAGCTGCCATGGCAAAAACACAATTAGAGCTATACCTTATTATCAAAATGAGGGAAAAGTTACATTTAGCACAGCATATAGCCTTCAATTCAACACTCTTAAAAATTTTAAAATAATAATATTAAAATATAAAAGTATCAAAATATCTTCCATTTTAAACCAGGATACAATATTTAAAAAAAATATTGTATAAAAGTTGCAATTTTGTTGCAAAACAAGGCTGTACAATGGGAAATGTACTCTCTCCTTGATTACTCTATTCCCCTTTAACCAGCAATAATAAAAACAAAAAAACACTAATTGTTTGTCATTTTCACGTTTTTTTTTTTTTTTGTAACATATTTTTATTGAGTTTTCAGTATGGTAACATATAAGTAGACCAATAAACAATTAAACAATCCACTCCCCCTCCCCCCAACCTCAGCCACCCTTGAGTCCAGCCGAAAGCGATAGAGTCCAGTTCAAAACATGCGGCGGTAAACCACGTTCATATACAGTACTGAGTATTGACCTTGGTCCCCAGTAGACTCAGGGCCCCAAGAAAGTAGGTTGTCACTCCTGGTCTGCTCCATCCGGGGTTGTAGATATATGAAGCCCACCCAAAGACCCCTGCAACTCTCCCAACAGATACCATGGTGATTGCATGAATGGGAGAACCATCGCTCGAAGCTCAGTAGGAGACAGCTTGGAGAGTATAAACCCTCTCCATGTTTCAAAAAACTTCCCTGTCAGTGTGTTTTTATCTCTCGCAGCTTCTAGACTTTCTATATCCATCACAGCCTTCAATTCCTTGAGTATGCCTGACATACTTGGGACATGCTCCGAGAGCCAGTTGCAGAGAAGCAATCGCTTGGTGACCATTGCCAGTATATGAAGTATTCGGGCAGATTTGCCATTCCATACCCCAGACACCGGGAAATGGAGAAGCCAGGTCAATATGTCCATTGTGACATGTGTACTTGTGACCTCCCTCGCCAGGGTTTCAACCCGCTTCCACAAATTCTGTACTTCCCCACACAACCATAAACTATGCACCATATCTGTTTTTGACTGGCCACATTTCGGGCAGTTTTGTTGCCTGTCTGGAAATCCTGCAGTTGGAGGCAAAGTAAAACCATATATCGCCCTATGAATGATTCTATATTGCACATCTCTCCATCTTTCGCTGATTATATTCTTCCTCATGACCTCCCATCCTCTTCTAATCACATCCCCAATATCAGATCTAGGTATATACTTGGACCACCCGCTAAATGTGGTGTCTTCCCTCATAGTTAAGGTTGTTTCCTTCAAGCTGTCATAGATGTACGACACATTAATGGTCAAAGGGTCTGATCCCAACCAGTCATCCCATATCGAGGGTCTGCATTCCTGAGAAACATTATGAAGATGGCGTAAAACATGGTGATGCAACTGCCTGTACTGTATGATGTGGAAAGGACCCAACTGGAATTTCTCCAGGACCTCTGATTCCGTCAGCCACCGCCTATCTGGTATGTGAATGAGGTCTCCCAGTGTTCGAACCCCCTTCTCTAACCAAGCTGCAAATAAAGCATTTTCTCTGCCCAAGCTAAACCCTGCGTGTCTCCAAGGGTTAAGATATTTAGATGTTTTCCACGCCATCGTCAACTTCCTTCTAACCGCTTTCCAGCACATGGCCGTGTCCCTATAAATGATTGTGTTCTTTAAGATCTTGGGCACCTTGGACCATGATGAATGTAGTAAACTAGCCGGTTCCCAGGGTCTACACATCGCAGCCTCGGCTGTCTAATTAGAGTATCTGCTAGTCCCTCTGAGCCAGTCAATAACATGGCGCAGTAGGCAAGCTAAGTTATAGCCCCTGAAATCCGGGAAGTTCAGTCCCGCCTCTCGTTTCTGGAGCATCAGGATACGACTGGCTATCCTGGCCCTTTTTCCCCTCCAGAGAAAGTTGGAGAACGCTGTGTTGAGTTTGTGGATGTCCGCTTTCTTAAGCAACAGTGGTATAGTTTGCAGCGGATACAGAAGTCTGGCGAAACTAACCATCTTAATTAGATGGCACCTTCCCAGAAGAGTCAACGGCAGACCTCTCCACCACTCCAATTCTCGTGTTATTTTAGTGATTAATGGGGTGAAATTCAGGCTATATATAAGACTTGTGTTGCTGCTAAGAATGATATCCAGATATTTTATCTGATGAGACTTTACTCGGATGCCCTCCATCTCTCCCGCTGGTCCACCCCCCTCTCTCCCTGGTCTGTGGTGTGGTGTCCCTAGACGTAATATCTCACATTTAGCCTTGTTGAGCTTAAAGCCCGAAAATGTTTCAAAGGTATGAAGGTGTTGAAGTAATGTACCTAAGTCTCTTTCCGGTCTATTCATATAGATAATGACGTCGTCTGCAAATAGTGCTGATTTCATCATTACCCCTCCAATATCAATGCCCTCATGTGAACTAGAGCCATTCAAGTATCGTGCTAGAGGTTCAATGGCCAAATTGAAGAGCAAGGGCGAAAGAGGGCATTCCTGTCTCGTCCCCCTCTCCAGAGGGAAGGGGGCGGACAAAAAGCCGGGGGTGCATATTCTTGCGCTCGGGTTCTCATATAATATCCTTAAAAATGTCCTAAATGCCCCCTGTAGACATATCTTATCCAGGACCAAGTGCAGCCACGGCAAATTGACACTGTCGAACGCCTTTTCGGCGTCCAACAGTACCAACGCCGTACGGCCAGAATGTAAATTCTCACGATGACTCACGGTATCCAATACCAGCATGGTTTGTCTGATATTACCCACCGCCGATCTGCCCCTGACAAATCCCGCCTGTTGAGGGCCAATAAGAGATGGTAGTAATCCTGCCAGGCGATCTGCCATTATTTTGCCATAATCTTTAGATCCTGATTAATCAGGGAGATGGGGCGATAGCTGGACGGGTCAGGTGAGCCCACGGTACCTTTCGGCAGTAGCTTAATATGTTCTGTGTTAGTGTAATTCGAGATACTATCACCTGCGAGAATGCCATTGAATATAGAAACTAGGCATGGGGCCACCTTGTCACACAGAGATTTGTAATAGTCTCGTGTGAAACCATCTGGACCCGGTGCCTTATGAGCACCAAGGTTCTTGATGGTCGCTTGAACTTCAGTTAGAGATATCTCAGCGTTCAAGCTAGCCAAGTCATCTTCTGTGAGATCAGGCAAGGAGACCCTCTCGGGCCACTCCCTTCCCGCTTCCATCTCATGTTGCCCCGGGCCCTGCTTATACAGTTTAGCAAAAAAATTTCCCAAATGAGAGTTGATGTCTTTTAGGTCATGTAGTGTATTTCCTTCAAAATCTAATAGAGAGGTAAATGTCGTGGGCTTGGTTTTGCCTCTGGCCAAATTCGCCAATATCCTCCCCGCCTTGTCGCCAAATCTATAGAGATCCACCTCCCATTGATCTTTACTCCACATTTCTCTCCGTTTAGCCCATACGTCAAATTCCCTCTTAGCTCCCAGCCATTCCTCTTTCGTTGACGGTGAAGGATTGTTTTGAAATTCCTTATGTGCATCTCTCACTTTTCTTGCTGGCTAATTGAAACTGAGTAAAGGTTTTGTTTTTGAGTGCTTGTGTATGCCAATATTTTCCCCCTCATCACCGCTTTGCTCGTCTCCCAATATAGTTTAGGATCTGTCACATGAACTGCGTTGGTAAGAGCAAAGTCAGACCACCACTCCCCCAAAAGTCTGTCAAACTTACTGTCCTTTCTCAAGTAAGAGGGGAAGCGCCATATAAAGTCAGACCCCCTTGGATGCTCATCACGTATTTCCACTACCACAGGACTGTGATCAGAGATAACCATAGGTTCAATGTCTATTTTGTCCACTCTAGATAGCAATTGGCTGCTGAGCAGGAATAGATCTAAGCGTGACCACGACCCGTGGGCATGGGAGAAGTGAGTGAATTCTTGTTCAGTGGGGTGGTGCAATCTCCACACATCATGTAGGGCCAGTCCCTCAGCTAGGGTTTGCAACAAGTCTGACGTCTGCCCGTCTGGGTTAGAACCAGTCGTCGTCTTTTCACTTCGTCGGTCAGCACCTTCAAAGAACACTGTATTGAAGTCACCCCCCACTATCCTAAGGTGTTCTGTGTCCTCTAGTAATTTTACCTGTAGTTGGTAGAAAAAAGCATCTTGTGATTGGTTAGGAGCATATATATTAGTAAGACTAAACCGCCCAGTCGGGCTATCTATAACCAATCGCACATATCTACCCTCATCATCTTTGGTCTCGGAGACTATAGTGTAAGGAAAGTTTTTATGTATCAGTACCAGTACTTCCGCCTTCCTCCCTACTGATCCTGATCCATATACCGCCCCCACCAAAGAGTCTATGCATCCTAAAAAATTCCGTATCTTGGAGATGTGTCTCCTGAAGTAGAGCAATGTCCACTTTCAACCTCTTAAGATGATTAAGCATCATGGAACGTTTCTCCGGTGATCTAAGGCCCTTAACGTTCCAGGACAGCAGATTAACCATTATCAATTGTCACTGGATGGGTCATAGTCAACGCCACCGTGTTTTGAAAAGACTCAATCCATACGACACATAACAAACAGAGTATATACAGTGGCTGAGACTTCAAGAACACCCAAACCCTATGACCCCAACAACTTCTCAACAGGTGGCTAAAAGGCCACATGCCAACCCTCGTACCCACATTAAACCCCCTTCTCACCCATCTTTTCCCAAACCAACAATTCCCCAAATACAAGTTATGGACTTCCATATTCTGAAGGGCGCTCTCCTTTTCTGCTCCCGCCCTGTGACTCCAATATGCAAGGAGATAATTAATACCGTGCACTAAAGTCTATTATCACATTTCGTCAGTGTTATACCTTATCATATCGTACCCCCCGCATCTGGCGAGGCGTCCGGGTTGAACGCCACCAAACCGTCCAGGCCAGGGCTTGGGGTTTAAGAGTTATGACAACAATCATCTCCGATATAAAAGTAATGAAAAAATAGGAAAAGAAAAAGGAAAAAGATCACCAGATCAGGACTCCTCGCGATTGTCCTCCACTTGTGACCCATTTGTACCGGAAGGGTGCCTTCTCCCTCCACTACCATCCCGTCGCACAGTCCTTTGTTCCTTTGGGGAGTTAGATCCCGGGCTTCCCCTCCCAGCTGACCAACGAGGAGAGTCCTCTCTAGCCGTTAGGGTCCCCGGGCGATGATCCTCATTGTCTCTCCAGGCTCCTGAATGTCGGCTCCGTTGTCCTCCGTCATGGATTCCCTCCGGGCTCCGCTGTGTCAGGCTCCTGAGGGCCTCCCCCGGGCTGTGATGCACCCTGATGGAACCTTCCGGACCCCTGTACTTTAATACGGCTGGGTACAATAGCTGAAAGCGTATATTGCGCTTGTAAAGTATACTACATGCTTCCCCAAAGGCTCTCCGTTTCTTTGCCACTTCAGGAGAGTAATCACCAAATAGCAGAACCTTATGTCCACCAAGCATCAGTGGGGCCCTCGAGCTCTTATATGCGAGCAGAAGGTTTTCCTTGTCCATGTAGTTTAGGTAGCGAGCAATAGCCTGTCGCGGCTTCACTTTCTCTTGGGATGCTGTGCTCGCTTTGGCGGGACGGTCTGGTGGGGGACCTATCCGGTGTGCCCTTTCCACCATACAGGGGCCCCTACTTCCGAGTCTCAAAGATGTCTAGCAGAGCCGTGGGGGTGATGGACTCAGGGAGCCCTATCAGTCGCAGATTGTTCCGACGGGACTGGTTCTCCAGGTCCTCCAATTTATTAATTGTGCGTTCTTCCCTATCCTTGTATTCTGAGACTTGTTGTTCCAGCTATGTCACCCTGTCTTCAGCATCTGACACTCTCTGCTCCAGTGCTGCTATTCTGGCCTCCTGAGCTGCAGACTCCTCTCTAATGTCAGTGATGGAATCTTGCAGCAGCTCCTGCACTAGATCCCTGAAAGTCTGCTTTAGCTCTCCCACGAGCTGCGCTGAGACTTCTGTGGCCAGCAATTTATAGTCAATGGTGGGTTCAGGGCTCAGCCCCTCCGCCTGCTCCTTAGCCTCACCTCTCCCACCGCTGCTCCAGCCAGGATGAACATCGGGATCTTTCCCCTGCGAGCGGGGCTGCTGTTTGCTCGCCGCCTCCTTGCCTCTGCCTCCTGCTCCGCTCTGCGCCATCTTTGAGGGGGGCCCGGAGTTTCTCGTCGCCATCCCCGCCGTTACCCGCCTGGTGCCGGTGCTCCGGAGCCACCGATGCATGCAGGGGTAGTACGAGAATAGGGGAGCGTGACTCCGGTTGCGTTTGGCGGAAAATTCTCGCCTTTGGATCGGGTATGGAGTCTCGGGCTTTGGGAGCTCAGTCCCTTCCTCCCTCTCCCATCATGCCGGAAACCGGAAGTCATTTTCACGTTTTCACAAATGCTGTAGCAGCAAATGTAATGTGTGCACCTATGCTAAAAAAAATTCTCCTGGAAATCAAATCAAGAGCTTAATCTCAAAACATTTACAAATCGTGCTTCAAATCACGCGATTTATTTTGTGGGATGTCAAACTTGCAATCTACGCTGTATAGGATGTACTATCCATAAATTAAATAAAGAATAGCGGAGCATTTTGTGAAAGTCATTAATGGGGATATTTCAAGTTTAACATTTTTTTGCAATAGAAAAAGTTACTAAGCCAGATAGAGGAGGAGATTGGCAAAAAAAGTAATTTTGACATCCTTAAATTTGATTGTAAATATCCCTTGGGAATGAACTATAGAAGTGACTTATATTATATCTATTAAATAACAAACAAATTAAATTAAGATATATATAAATCACCATGGTTCACTCTTAGAATTCATTCCTCTTATTGTTTCTCTCTCTCTCATCATTGTGATATGTGATGAAATACTAACAACTGTATCTTTTCCTTACAATGTATCAGGTCCTAATGGCTGTAATATCACTGTATCACTACATGTTTGTAAAAGTTCATAGTTGTTACTTGTCATATTTTGATTAAGTGTACTTTGTCTGTGATAGTTTTTTTTTATGTCTTTAACCCCTTCACCACTGGATGATTTTCCATTTTTCCTTTCCCTTCTTCCAAGAGCCATAACTTTTTTATTTTTCCGTCAATATAGACATATTAGGGCTTGTTGTTTGCAAGATGAGTTGTACTTTCAGATGAACTCCAAGTGCGGTGAAATTGCAAAAAAAAAGTGCAATTACATGTTTTGTTTTGTTTTTTATTCACCATGTTCACTATAGGGTAAAACTGTTGTATCAGTATGATGCTTCAGGTCGGTATGAGTTCGTAGCTACCAAACATGTATACTTTTACTATTATCTAACTGATAAAAAATGAAGACTTTTTAAAGAAAAAGTATTGCGCTTTTGTTGCCATTTTCCATGACCCATAGCGTTCTAATTTTTCGTGATCTGGGGATATGTCATAGCTTATTTTTTGTGGCTTGAGCTGATGTTTCTATTGCCACAATTTTTGGGTACATAAGTTGCTTTTATCGCCCGTTTTTGCATTTTATTGTAATGTTGCGGTGACCAAAAAAACGTAATTTTGGTATTTGGATTTTTTTTTTCCGATACGCAGTTTACCAATCTGATTTTATATTTTGATAGATCGGGCATTTCTGAACACAACAGTATGTGTATTTTTTCATTTGTTAAATAGTTTCATTTTGAATGGGGCAAAAAGGGGGTGATTTTAACTTTTGTGGTTTTTTTTTCATATTTTTTAAAAAAAAATGTATTTGCTCTTTATTTTACACTGGCCCCTAGACGGCCTCAATGCTGCACAGTCAGATTGCTTGCTCTATGTATTGATGAGCTGCAGCACTTCAGTACTTAGCACAAATGACCACTGTCTGTGGATGGTGGCCCTCACTAGCCATCCACAGGAAGTGATCCCAGAGAGCTTCCCTGGGCCCTGCAAGTGACAGACGAGATCCTGTGATCGCTTCACGGGATCTCCAATCACGGCGTTAACCAGTGATCCTCGCCGCGGGACTTTGGTTCGCGCTGTCAATGAATGACAGCGTGATCCAAAGGGTTAACACTGCCGATCAGATTGTGAATCTGATCAGCACTCTTAGATACACATCTCAGCTGATGATATCAGCTGAGATGTGTGAGGGATGATGTGAGCTCTGCGTGGGAGCTCACATCAGAGGGAGGGAGACAGCACATGATGTATACAGTACGTCATGTGTCAGAAAGAGGTTAAGTAACACAAGCATAGTATGTGGTGTATTCTATGATTAAGGAGGCTAGATGCTTCAGAAGACACCTATTGCTGTCCGTCTGACCATGATGTTACCCTTTTAAATTCGTTTCTGGGCTTCCTCGAAAATTGTGGACACCAACGGACAGACATGGATCTGTTGGTGTCTGTTTGAAATTATAATTGAGCTCTATGGAGCATGGATCCGTACAGATGAAAACAACGGATCCATGAAACAGATAATAATTAACCTCCTTTGGTTACTGATGACCCATCACGTTTAACATCTTTATATTTCCACAATTTGTCCGTTTATGATGCATCGTAATCTATGATTTCGCACTTGCTGATTTT
>JARQOC010004033.1:0-12426 GCA_033576535.1 Allobates femoralis
CAAAGAGGCAGGAGGCGGAGAGAACCATGCGAGCGGCCAGGACAGCAAACTCAGATAAGACCCACCGGACCCCTTAACTGAACTCTCCAAACTGTTTTTTTCAGGTTACAGGGGGTAGAGACATGGTACACACCTTTCCTGAATGCAGCATACACGCTGCATTCAGTGGTGCTTTCAGTTTGGATAGCACCAGGGGGAGTGACAGGTCCTCTTTAACAACTAAGCTGTTCAGTTTTGCTTAGCACAATTCAGAATCCGCTTTAAGAATTCACAAGAAGACCTTTAGCTGGAAATCTATGTGAATACCAATCCTCCATTTCGTTATGGTGTGTGTGTGTGTGTGTGTATATTCTGGTTGGTGCTGCAGATGTGGACTGCCGTCCTGTACCTAATTCATCTGTATCCTCTGTACTTTTGTCCCCACTCAGTTTGTGCAGATAATAATCACGTGCGCACGTGGACGGTCACTCGCTTCCGGGGTATGATTTCTACCCAGCCTGGATCCACACCGTTGGCATCTTTCAAAATCCTTTCACTTGAAGATATTGATGGACATGCGGGCTGCAGTGCAGGGAATGATATCGGTAATATATGGAAAAATTACACCTTGCATAGTCAGAGATGCCCTGACAATTCTGCTATCATCTGTGTTACCTTTGGAAGGTTTTCTAAATACTTGTCACCAGTTTTATGCTCCTAAGGAAGGAAAAAATATCTCTGTATCAATTGAGGCAACGCATAGGAAAATCCAGTGTCTTGTGCTAGTCCTTAACATGAGCCCGTGAATGAACATTACTATTTAGCTTTTTTTTATATCACATTTTAATCTTTTAGGTCCCTTTGGAGAACGAGATGACCAGCAAGTTTTCATTCAACGCGTCGTTCCCGATTCCAACATTGTCTACGTCCGTCTGTCTTCCACTGGAAAGAGGTAATTTATTCCTGTGTGAATTTTAGACCATGGTTTAAAATGGTGACAATTATTTGGACTTGTGATTAATCTGATTTTGACATTCTCCTGCTATATAGGTCCACCAGGGTCTTCTCCGCTGTTATCTTGATAGTATGAAGCCATTGGGTTGCTGGTCTTCCTCTTGGCTGTGTTCCTTTTTATTCTTCTGACCAATATGGCCTTCTTCAGCAATTACTGGAGAAGGGCACCATGGTCAGAAGATTAGAAGGAACAAGGCCAAGAGGAAGACCAGCAACCCAATGGCTTCATACTATCAAGATAATGGTGGAGAAGATCCTGGTGGACCTATCTAGGCTGCACAAGATCGATCTTCCTACACAGCGTTCATCCTTCAAGTCATCACGTCTCGAGATCAAGCTGAAGGCCTTTAAAATAAAATAAAACTTGGTTAATTGCATCTGTTCTTCTGCAGGATCTGTGAGGTGCGTTCGGTGGATGGTACCCCTATTACTTCTTTTACAGTACATGAGTGTGAAGGATCTAGCCGGATCGGTTCCCGTCCCAGGCGATACCTGTTCACAGGACATGCCAGCGGTTGCCTCCAGACGTGGGATCTTACCACTGCTATGGAGGTGGCAAATAAGGGTGAAGGTCGAGGTAGGAGTGTTCATGCATTACTAATTCACTATCCAGCTTTCCTGTCCTAAAAGTTGTTGATCCACTTGAATATCTCTGTAAAGGCCCCGTTACACGGCACAACAGTGTTAATGATATCACTTAAACGTCACGGTTTGAGCGACGTTGAAGCGGCATCGTAAGACCGTCGTTGCAAGTAACAGCATCATGATACGACAACGATAAATGGTTGGATCGTTGATCGCAGATTTGAGAACATGTTCTCAAACCACACGATCAACAATCAGCCAACCTGCTGCATCGTTGTGTGTGACACCGTGATAACTATGTCGTTTACGAGTTCCCCCATTCACAACAATGAGCAGGTATCGTTTGCTGGGTTGTGCGAATGATACCTGCTCACTACATCGTTGGTGCGTCGTCCACGATATCTATACGTGTGACATCTCACCAACGATGTCAGAAACTACCTCGCTCCCGCGAAATCGTTGCCGACATCGTTTCAACGTCGTGCCGTGTAATGGTATCTTTAAGGGAACCTATCACACCATTCATGCTGCTCAGACTATGGGCAACCTAAATCAGAGCATTGCAGTCAGGAATGTTTTCTCTGAAACACACTGTCGTTTCAGAGGATTTATAGTAAATAATGATGAGCGAGGGTGTTGGTACTCGTAGTGAGCAGTCAAATGCTCTGAGGGGCTCGTCTCGAGTACCAAGTATAATGGAAGTCAGTGGGAAACTCGAGCAAGATATTTTGGAAAAATGATTGATTTTCCCATTGACGTCCACTCTACTCTGCAATTGAGTCAAATCCATCCGCGCATCAACTGACCATTACAGGTACCGAGCTCCTGAGCATGGTAGAGCTAACTCATCACTAAAGGTACCGTCACATGCGGCAATTTTGCATGCAATTTCACTGGCAATTTGCTGATTGCAGTGATATCATGGACACATTGTTCCATTTGTACACAGCAACAAAATAGAACAATGTGTCCATGATTTCACTGCAATCAGCAAATTGCCAGTGAAATTGGTAGCAAAATTGCCGCGTGTGACGGTACCTTAATGGTAAGAAGATCCTTTCCCAGCGCTGGGGGAGACTTGTCGATTGCCTGGAGTGACGCTGGGTGACACCAGCCAAGGTCGGCGCCAACTAGTTTAATCTCTAAGTAGAAACAAATAGAGCAGCACTGCCCAGTGGGAGCAAATCAGCTCAGCTGTCTTCCCAGCACGTGTATATACTTGAAAAAATGCTGCAGCACTCAGTCATTAGATGTATCTTATGCCTTTATTACGGCCACAGGTACCGCAGGGCAACGTATCGGGCACAAGCGCCCTTCATCCAGCAATCACAGGCTGACAGGCAACAGTTTTTATACACATTTCCTTATTACATCATTTGATACATCAATTATGTTATTTTCTGGTCGTCATAATGGGAGACCCAGACAATGGGGTTTAGGGCTCTGCCCTCCGGAGGTCACACTAGGTACTACAAGTTTGTAGACACTGCCTCCTCCGCTTATAAACCCCCACCGTAGGAGACATCCTCAGTTTTAAACTTAGTGTGCTCGGAGGATCACGCTTTGCTTGCACTTCACTGCATTCTCACGGCTTACGTGATGGCGTATGAAGACAAGGTAAAATGGTCCCGCTCGGGACCCCCGACAGCCTCCCCGCTCACCCTCTGCGGAACACGCTGGTGGAGGTACCGGAGGGCTTTTAGCCTGGACACTTCAGTGTTCTCCCGGTACGCTGTCGCGCTCTTTCCTTTCCATCCCTCCATGGAGGCTCTGGTAAGGGGGAGCCTGGAGCCTTGCACAGCTCCGCTCCGTCCGAGGCCTCCCTAAATGGTGCTTACAGACCGGACGGAGCCAGCCCAGTCCGAGGCCTCCCTAAATGGTGCTTACACTCCGGACTGGTGCTGTACCCCCGTCCGAGGCCTCCCTAAAGGTGCTTACAGACCGGACCGGCACTGAGGCACCTGGTGTGTCTCCTGTGTGCCTGGGGGTAGTGTCTGTCACTGTGGTGTCATGACACTCAGACCGCGCGGTTACCCTCGGGTCCGCGGTTCTGGCGGTGACCCTGTGCTGGGGTCTCCCTGGCTGACCGCCCTGTGTCTCACAGGGGCTGAGGCTGTAGACTGCGGGTGTTTTGTGTGTACATGCAGTCTGAGTGTGTGTGTGGTGATATTCACACTCTTTTCCCGCGCTGCGGGCTCCGGCACCTCCATTGCTGAGGCAGCCTGGAGGAGGAGGAGGCAGCCCTTGTGGTGACATCACCGCTGGGCGTGTTGTGTGTTCTTCCCGCGTGTTCCAGGCTCCGCCCACATCTTCACTGTCGGCGGCCATCTTCTCCCTCACTTCCCGGCTGGGATCTGACGGCAGCGCGTGTCTGCACTTACAAGGGAGACCGGAACTCGCGGAGGTCACACACACACACCGCTTCCTCCTACCGCTTTACTGCGGTCGGTAAGCCACCGGGATTCCCGGTTTGTTTGTGAACTTTGGCTTATATTCCCCTCACTGTGGAGATGTCCTCAGTTGGGAAGCATGCTGCTAAGGCGGCGGTGGTCTCCATTGCCTGTATTACATGCAACGGGACACTGGTGGAGGGGTCCTGCAATAACTGCGGACGCCCAGAGGCCCGGTCTGCTACTACTGAGTCTGCAAATCCGGGATTATACCCTGAGGTTCAGGTGATCCCAGGGCCATGGGAAACGCAGAATAAGATCAATGAATCTCTGCTGTCCCAGATGTCCTCCATGTCGCAAACCCTGGAGGCACTGCATAGGAGACTGGAGAACCCAGCTACTCCTCCTAGTTACCCCCGGGTGTCTCTTACTTCTGCTGTAAGACCCCCTAAGCGAGCTCGTGAGGCTTCTCCTGAGCTCCAGACTCTCTCTGAGGAGGAGCGTTCCTCTGATGGTGAGGAAGATGATGGGGGTTCTACTCTCGGGTCTATGTCTGAACCTCCAGATGGGGTGGAGGATCTGGTGTCCTCCATCAATGAGACATTGCGTCTTGTCACTCCTCCTGAGGAGGTGACTGTACACCCCAAGGAGGTCTATCAATGGCTGCGGCCAGAGGCTAGACCAAGTGGCTCTTTCATGGACCACACTAATTTCGGAAGGGTGATTAAAGCTCCCAGGTTGCATCCTGGGCGGCGTTATGTCCGTAAAACTAAGGACAATCGCTTTCCCTTTCCCCAGGAGGCGCTCCAGGAATGGTCGCAGTCTCCCAAGGTGGATGCTTCCATGACTAGGATTGCTGCGCGCTCCTTGTTTTCTGCCTCTGATAGCTCCTCATTGAAGGATGCTACTGATAGACAGGTCGAGCAACTCGCCAAGTCTTCCTATGAGGCTGTGGGGTCTTCGTTTGCCCCTAATTTTGCCGCAGTCTGGACCCTACAAGCGATCACTATCTGTTTGGATGGTATCACTGATCTAGCTAGGTCCAGTCCAGAGGTCCTGGCGCTCACTGAGAGAGCAAGGGCCTATGCGGACTATGCCAGGACGGCATCTTTGGAAACTGCCACTCGCTCTGCTGTGGCCTCGGCCAATGCAATTGCGATCCGCAGGCTGTTGTGGCTGCGTCTTTGGGACTCAGATGCCACATCTAAGAAGATTTTACAAAATCTTCCGTTCGCTGGTGACAGGCTTTTTGGCACCGAACTGGACAAATTGATAAAGGATTCTGCTGAGTCTAAGATCCCGCAGAATAAGCCTAAGCCACGGTACACCGTGAAAAGGAACCCTAAGCAGTGGTCCTTTCGCTCCGGTTCACAGTCATCAACGACGTCCACTCGCTCGGACCGAGGGGGCAAGCCTGCTACTCAGTGGCGTTCCAAGAGTCGTCAGAAGAAGCCGGCGGGGGCAGCGGCTGCCACCCCCAAGCCCGCCTCGACATGACTCGCTCTCTCATCCTGCCTCCCCACAGGTGGGGGGCCGCCTGTCTTGCTTTCAGGACAAGTGGCTTCTTCACATTCAAGATCAGTGGGTTCGAGACGTGATCTCGCGAGGGTACAGGATAGAGCTTACGTCAAAACCGATATCCCGATTCCATCGGTCGGTTCCATCTCCAGAAAAGGCTCAGGCTTTTCACCTGGTGTTGGAGGGGCTCCGCAGAGACGGAGTGGTGGTCCCTGTGCCCACGGAAGAGAGGTTCAGGGGTTTTTACTCCAACCTCTTTATTGTCCCAAAGAAGGACGGCTCCTTTCGCCCGGTTTTGGACCTCAAGTTGTTCAACCGTCACGTGTTGGTTCGGAAGTTCCGCATGGAATCCCTGCGCTCAGTGATCGCGGCTGTGTCACAGGGAGACTTCCTAGCGTCCATCGATATCAGGGACGCTTACCTTCACGTTCCCATTGCACCAGCTCATCAGCGCTGGTTGAGATTCGCAGTGGGGGAAGAGCACTTCCAATTTGTGGCACTGCCATTCGGGCTAGCCTCGGCACCACGGGTGTTCACAAAGGTGATGGCCTCCATGATGGCTCTCCTGCATGCGCAGGGACACGCCGTCATACCCTATTTGGACGACCTGTTGGTCAGGGCGCCATCGGAAGACCTTTGTCGGGTGAGCCTGGAGGTGACCATGAAGTCTCTGGAACGGTTCGGGTGGCTTATCAACATTCAAAAGTCGACCCTGGTTCCGACCCAGTCATTGACATATCTGGGCATGGACTTCCACACGGACTCGGCCCTGGTGTCCCTACCTCAAGCCAAGCAGCTTGCGATCCAATCAGGAGTGCAGAATGTCCTCCTGTCGCCACAGTCATCCCTACGGGTATTGATGAGACTGGTGGGTCGCATGGTAGCGGCGATAGAGGCGGTGCCGTTCGCACAGTTTCGCCTCCGTCCTCTCCAGCTGGAGATTCTTCGCAGATGGGACAAGAGGACGATCTCTCTGAATCGGCTGGTGACGCTGTCACAACCAACCAGGGACTCTCTACAGTGGTGGCTCCAGCCACATCACCTGTCACGGGGCCGGTCCTTCCTAAAACCGTCATGGTTAGTGGTGACCACAGACGCCAGTCTGAAGGGCTGGGGTGCGGTGTTCTTGCACCACAGGGCTCAAGGCCTCTGGACTCAGTCGGAGTCGGCGTTGCAGATCAACGTGCTGGAGATCAAGGCGGTTTTTCTGGCGCTACTGGCGTTTCAGAAATTCCTGTCAGGACAACCCATTCGGGTACAGTCCGACAATGCGACGGCCGTCGCCTACATAAATCATCAGGGAGGGACCAGAAGTGCTCAGGCCCTCGCCGAAGTCCACCGCATTCTACTCTGGGTGGAGGAAAACGGCTGCCTGATCTCCGCAGTTCACATCCCAGGGGTCGAGAACTGGGAGGCCGACTATCTGAGCCGACAGGGGATAGACGCCGGAGAGTGGTCCCTACATCCAGACGTCTTCCGGGACATCTGCAGCAGATGGGGCACTCCGGACGTGGATCTGATGGCCTCACGGCTGAATCATCAGGTGCCCCAATACATGGCGAGATCTTGGGATCCCCAGTCTCTGGGGGCGGATGCCCTGATCCTGAGCTGGTCCAGCTTTCAGCGGCCATATGTGTTTCCGCCTCTGGCTCTGATTCCCAGGGTCCTGTGGAAGATCAGGACAGAATGCAGAGTGGCCATTCTAGTGGCTCCAGATTGGCCCAGGAGGTCTTGGTACCCGGACCTGTGGCAACTGTCAGGCGGACACCGGTGGGCTCTTCCAGAACGCGCAGATCTACTCGCGCAAGGCCCGTTCTTCCATCTCAATTCCAGGGCCCTCAGATTGACTGCATGGCTCTTGAGGCCTGGCTGCTAACATCCAGAGGTTTCTCCCCTACAGTGGTTGCCACTATGAATCGGGCGAGGAAACCTGTTTCCAGGAAGATATACCACAGAACGTGGAAAATCTTTTTTACCTGGTGTGCCTCTGGTGGCCGCTCACCGTGGCCTTTGTCTATCCCGACATTGTTGGCCTTCCTACAGTCGGGGTTGGAGTTGGGATTATCCCTTGGCTCTCTGAAAGGTCAAGTATCAGCACTTTCAGTGCTGTTTGACAGGCGCTTGGCGCTCCTCCCGAAGGTACGTCAATTTCTGCAGGGGGTGTCTCGGGTGGTTCCGCCCTATAGACGACCTCTCGATCCTTGGGACCTCAACATGGTCCTGGCGACACTGCAGAAACCGCCGTTTGAGCCACTGAGAGAAGTCTCTCTCTCTCGTCTGTCCCAGAAGGTGGTCTTTCTGGTGGCGATTACGTCTCTGAGACGGGTCTCAGAATTGGCTGCACTTTCGTGCAAGTCTCCTTTTCTGGTGGTTCACCAAGACAAGGTGGTGTTGCGCCCACGGCCTGAATTTCTGCCGAAGGTGGTTTCAACGTTTCACCTAAACCAGGAGATTGTTCTCCCATCATTTTGCCCCGCTCCCGTTCATCAGGTTGAGCGCGACCTCCATACTCTGGATCTCGTGAGAGCTGTACGCATTTATGTGTCCAGGACCGCCTCCTTTAGGAGTTCGGATTCTTTATTTGTCCTCACGATGGGTCGCTGTAAAGGGGCCGCGGCTTCGAAGTCGACCTTGGCCAGATGGATCAAGGCTCCCATTCAGGAGGCATACCGATCTTCTGGTTTGCCTCTCCCGGTGGGTTTGAAGGCACACTCTACGAGAGCTGTAGGTGCCTCCTGGGCCTTGCGACATCGAGCTTCTGCTCTACAGGTGTGTCAGGCGGCCACTTGGTCCAGCCTGCACACTTTCTCTAAGCACTATATGGTGCATGCCCATGCCTCTGCGGATGCGAGTTTGGGCAGGCGGGTTCTCCAGGCGGCGGTTGCCCACCTTTAGAGGGTACCATGTGTTATCCGTCTTGTTGAGGAACTCTTCCCGCCCTGGGGTATTGCTTTAGGACATCCCCATTGTCTGGGTCTCCCATTATGACGACCAGAAAAAAGAGAATTTTGTTTACGTACCGTAAATTCTTTTTTCTTTAGTCATCAATGGGAGACCCAGCACCCACCCAGTTGTTCCGTTGCATATTTTGCACTTGTTCTGTTCTCTGTTGAGACAGTGTTTGCCGGGTTGTTGAACCGTCTGTGCACGGCATTCTTCCCGATGTTTCGGGTGTGGTTTAATTTCTCCTCGCAGCTTATGGACTAAACTGAGGATGTCTCCTACGGTGGGGGTTTATAAGCGGAGGAGGCGGTGTCTACAAACTTGTAGTACCTAGTGTGACCTCCGGAGGGCAGAGCCCTAAACCCCATTGTCTGGGTCTCCCATTGATGACTAAAGAAAAAAGAATTTACGGTACGTAAACAAAATTCTCTTTTTTCTCATTTATATTATTACACATATCATTTTTTTCATTTATATTACACCATTGTTTGTGCTTCTTATTTATACATATATCTATTATTAATGTCACATACATCTAATTATGATAACCACTTCACTATTTACTATATTCTTTAATTGGATTTCCCCTGGCACACATGTTTATTATAATTACTTCTTAATTCTTATTAGTCATACCTGCATTGAGATGCACCAGGAGCCATTACCTTGTATGTGTGTTTGTTACACTGTGTAATGCAGGAAGTGATTCCAGGCATGCTCAGTCTGGTTGTTTATGTGTTTCCTTAGTTACTAGAATCTGATTTACGGCTGCCTCTGCTGTTATCAGCGTCTGCGCCCTGGCTCTCTCCCTCATGTCTCCTTATGGCTATTGTGTTCATTGTTGCCCTGGAGACTAGGGGCCGGCCCTGGACGTCTTTTCAATGCAGCTGCTTGTATCAGAATGCCTGCTTAGGCTGCCTTCAGACTTGCAGATGCCTCCGCAGCGTTTTGCAGAGGCATCTGCAAGTATCTGCATGCAGACCGCGGCCCCTATGTTTATAATGGAGCGCACGGCGGTCTGCAGATGCTTGCAGACCGCCGTGCGCTCTCATTGCCCACCATTAGTGATCTGTGCGCAGGCGGATGCCTGCGTACAGATCACACACTCTCGTCCGCACCAGGGACGCGAGATGTTGCGTCCCTGGTGCGGACGAGAGTGTGTGATCTGTACGCAGTTACCTGAGCGAGCATTCGCTTGGACTATTTAAAAAATCATCAGCAATTAAAGGTTATGAACACCTTTGACTGAAAAATTGATTTTTACATGGTTACCTTTAATTTTATAAACTGGCATAAGTTTCAGTCTGCAATCTTTATTTCTTGATTCGTTTTCACTCCGCTTTGAAAATACAAGCTTCTGATTTTTCTCTTGTGGGAGTCTCTCTCCAAGTAATAAAAGGCTGGATGCACTGTGATCATCAGCACATGTAGTAGCACAGCTTCTATCCTGAACCTATTTCCCATCCATGTGCTTTCCTGAATTGACAATACAAATCAATGTGAAGGTTGTACATAGGTTTTAAACTAAGGTGTGCCCCAATAGTAAAATAAAATAATGCAGTTCATGTAAAAGATTGGAGGCATACTGTCCTGGTCTGTCTCATTCTAGAAGTCCCTTATTTTTTCCATCTTCTTCTCTCTGACAGCAGAGCTGGGGGGTCTTACTCAGGAGGAGCTGCTGGATCAGCTGGAGCAGTGTGACCTGGCTCTGACTCGTACTCCTGAAATGAGCCCGGCCACATCATTTTCTCACACTGTGAATCCTCGTGCATCAATATCCAGGTATGTACTGTCTGTAAAAGATACAATCTATGTGTAAGCAGTGCAGTGTGATCAGATTCTGGTGCGTCTGCTTTATTCTGTAGTATAAGAAACGTGTCCTTGACCTTTAAACATATTGGTGCAGCATCCCAGCACCTTGATTGGATGTGAGGCAATCTGTTAATATGCCTGAAAAGTGCAACAACCTGGAGAAAATTAACTTCTTTTCTCCTGGGAGCTGCTGGCTTACAGTCATGGGAGTGTGCATGGAACGAGTACAATCCCCACTCCCAGCCTTGCACAATACACTGTGAGCGGCATCTGCAAGCATTGTCCTGGCCTCTTAATTGACAGCTGGCTCTATTGCACCTCAGTGTCGAGGTGTGCTGACCATATAGTCAGCGGTGACTGTAGCCGTTAAAAAAAACAACTAGATACTTGGCTTATAAATTGGCCAAACCATGTGAGCCTTACAGCCAACAGCAAGGCGTATCTCTTTGTCAGGACCCTATTTAATATGCCTATACCTAGGTTAAATAACCTGCAAGTACAGTATGGGAAAGTATGATCCAGTTAAGATGAAAATGCCGTGGCCGATGGGTGGAGTGCTCAGTCAGAATATTTTTGTAATTATGTTGAATTCTCCACTTACCCCTATTCACACCTGTTGGAGGTGCTGTTCAGTCTTTTATATTTGTGTTATATTCCTCTCTCACTGTGCCCTCCGCTCTTCAGCCGGGGCCATCTCCATTTTAGCTGGATCCTACCTGCCCATAGCTTGTAGGTTTTTTAACTCTGAGCGAGGTATATTATAGATTCGCCTTGTCACTGGCTGTTGGGCTCACGTGACCAGTATCTCATTTTTTGAACATAGTTCCAATAGCTGAAATGCAGTATCAGACTTCCCTCATTCAATATTCACATATTTTAGCTTTTCAGAGTGCTGCTGTATTTTTTTTATAATTAAATAGGTTCTCTTTAATGGTTTTTTAATCATTGTTTTTCCCCTCCTTTCCCAGCTTAAAATTTCCCCAGCTAAGTGACGGCCCTCGTGATCGTTTCTAAAGGCTGGTGGGTCCTTTCCCAACGCCCTCGGGCCCCGAAAGCTGTCCCCCGGGGGCCGAGGCTTGGGCTTCTTTGTGCAGTTTCCCAGCCGCACCTTCAGGAAGCTTAAATTTCATTGCACAAGTCGGAAAACGTTCCCCCGTTCCAGCACAAGACCCGGTAAATTTCCAGAGCAACCACCCTAAAAGTTGATCCCCAAAAAGGCTCCAATCCCCCAAACTCCTCAAAATCGGTGGCAATTTTGTGGAGGCTGCCAGGAGCTCGCCCGTTGCACAGAGTCCTATAAAATCTGACTCCCGTCGATCCAGCATGGATGTGCCTGCCGGGCGAGTCAAGCCTTCACGGAGCTCCACATCAGGGAGAGGGCCCGGGGCCCTCCCCGGCACCTCAGCCAAAAACAACCGCTTTGTATCGCACCACCCACCATCTTCTCAGTCCTCCGAAAGCAGTATTTGATATTCCTACACCTTTCCATCCCCCCTAAACCCCCCCCCAAAACCCAGGGTGAATGAGACTTTTTCTAACAGTGGTGGAGTAAAAGAGGGAAACAGCATTTAAATCAGGGGTGGGGAAAGCCCCGACCCAAGGGTCGGCAAAAAGGTCATGTTTTCAGGATTTCCATAGGGATTGCACAGGGGTTGGAATCATCACCAGTGAGGTGATTTTATTATGGGCCTATGGGAATACTAAGGAAATCCTGAAAAATGAACCCGTCGGCGGCCCTCGAGGGGCCCGGAGTTCCCCCACCCCTGATTTAAAAAGAGAAGATCAAATTTTAATTTCCCGAAGTCTTATTGAAAGTATTAAAGGGTTTGTCAGATGCCGCTCATTTCTGCACCTGTCCTACAAGGTCTGTGCAGATGTCATCGGTGCCCCCGGGCAGCCCTTATACTTTTGGGGTTTATTGCCATTATCGACTGGGAATTTTGTCCCATTTCCACATTTTTACTTTTATTTATTGTGGATCCCTTTTTTTAAACTTTAATTCTTATTTTATGTCCATTTTATTAGTAGAGGAAACGCAGCAATATTTAATCAAGTCTCACCTTTTGGTTTTTTGCCTTTTGATGAGCCTGAGGGGGCATTACTCAATGGTGCCTTTTCCAAAATGCCATTCTGACGTGCAATGCTGGATCATTGAATTAAGGCCAAATTTTTATTATTATTATTT
>JARQOC010004034.1:0-12414 GCA_033576535.1 Allobates femoralis
TGCATACTGCAGTTTATACATTCAGAGTTACTACATCACAGTTCAGTACCTGTTTGCAGGGGCGTAACTACAACAGGTGCAGGGGTTGCGATCGCACCCGGGCCCTGCAGCCTAGGGGGGCCCCAAAAGTCCCTTTGGCCCATAGAAAAAGACTAATACTATTAAAGATTTGCAATAATTGGGGGCCCCCTTGGAGATTCCGCATCGGGGCCCCATGGCCTGAAGTTACGGCACTGCCTGTTTGTATCAAGCGATCATATCATGCATGCGCCATTATGCGCATTTCGGAATTTCTCCTTCGTCTGAGGGCTTAGTGAGTGTGGGGGAAGGGGCGGTTTAAAATAGCAGTGAGAACCAATCAGCGTGCCGCTCTTGTTGCTATAGCGGCGGACGCTTACACCCAATTGTCATGCCCGGCCACGCGTCATCAGCGGCGTCATGGAGGGGCGTGCCAGTAGGTCAGCTGACCCACAGCATGCTCTCCATGGAGACGCCAAGCCGATGAGCGGGACGGCGCCATTGGGGAAGCGCCCGCACAGCATCAAGAGCTGTACGGCATCAGATGTAATTCACAGTGACTTAAAGAGCCAATAATAATACTGCCTCAATACATATGAAACCATAACATCTAATGACTACAATTGAATATTAGATCAACCGGAGGGATAATATACACTGGATCATAAGACAGATATATAAGCCTATTACTACAATGGTACATACAATTAGATGCTGAATACACACACATACATAAATGGAGAGCCAATCTCGACTATTTCTCCTCAAATTATCATAAGTATATACATATGTTGCATATAGCATACTCTAGACCCCCCATATAGTCATTCGATAAGAGACTATATACGCTTGTTACATACATACATAGATACATCACATACAGATCAATACAATGTATGTTTAAACGGAGAGTATATCATAATGATAGTAGTGCACATATATTTATAGAGAATTATATATTAAGAACACGAGGGTCAGATATCCATATCATCAGAGGGCAAATGACTATAACATTATAGTGCACAATGTAGAGATATATATGTAATAATAAATACGTAATTAATACGTCTCTTAATATCTCATACAATATTGTGCACTAGATGTCTTTAAGATAAACACCCTCTGCAAGACCACATATGTTGAAGGGATAGATACCCCCACAGATAATCATATGCACCCATATATACACACTTCATCTCAATAGATTAGATACACTCTATATGAATAGACACTAAGTATCATACATATGTCCCATACAGATATGAATACATCACATACAAACAATTACTATATATGTCTCATATGACGCCATTCATAGATGTTTCTTCTGCTCAATATTCTCCTGTTGGATCATCAGATGCAATTTGTCATCATATCGATATCAAAAAAATGACCTGAATGTCTCAATGCTAGAAAAAGGTTAAAAATAAAAACAATAAGTGTACAATTAAAAACAACCACATATACCCCTATATCAAATCTAGACTTCACAAGTAAGGTACATAACTAATGGTCTCGTTAAGGCCTGCTGGTTGAACTGTTTTCAGTGTCCAAATCCAACGCGTTTCCAGTTGGGCTAATTTGACTGTGGCATTTCCACCCCGTATACCCAAATCCACCATCTCGATACCACGTACCATGAATTCCTTCCCATTACAATGGTGGTACTTTTTAAAGTGCCTAGGGATGGTCTTTAACAAGGTCTCTCATCCTCAATGCCTTTGGCTGCCTCAATACCCAGTATGTGTTCCCTTACTCGTATTTTTAATTGACGACTAGTCAACCCTATATAAATCTTTTTACAGGGACATACACCGTAGTAAATAACCCATTTGGATTCACAAGTAATACGTTGTTTAATCACAAACGTGTTGGATCCAGTTGAATCAACAAATGAGTTACTACGCTCTATGTTGGGACAAGCCACACACTTGCCACAGGGGAAGCAGCCAATTGAGGGTGGGAATTTGTCCAAGAATGTCCCTTTACCATAACCATTGTAGTGGCTTCTAATGAGATAGTCTTTCAAATTTTTGCCACGTCTGATGGCCATCCGTGGTTGGGCTGGTAGAATTTTAGCCAAGGTTGGATCCGCCTGTAAGATATGCCATGATCTTTCTAGGGCTTTTCGTATCATCTCATACCCACTATTATAGCCAGTGATAAATCTAACTGGATTGATGGATTCATGACTCATACGTGAGTATAACAACTGGTTGCGTGATGAGTGCTTCGCCCTATTATATGCTTTCTTTATCATCCTTTTGCTATATCCACGCTCAATGAATCTTCCCTTAAGATCCATGGCCTGTCTCTCAAAGTCCTCTGTCCGAGAACACATCCTTCTCAACCGGAGAAATTGACCTGTAGGTACAGATCCTATCATGTATTTAGGATGCGCTGATGTGGCATGTAGTAAACTATTAGTGGAGGTTGGTTTACGGCAGGGGTCTCAAACTCAGCTGGGTTGGTGGGCCGCACAGAGAAAAACATTTATATCGGGGGGCCGCATCTCTTGTAGGACTAAGTGATATTTTTAGTAATACCAGAATTTCTTGCTCAATGTAGTAAAGTACAAGTCCTGATCCCTTTCTTGTAGTAATGTCTCCATCCTGTAGTAATGTCCTTTTCTACTGATGTCCCCCATCCTGATCCCCTTTTCTAGTGATGTCTCCCATCCTGATCCCTTTTTCTAGTGATGTCCCCCATCCTGATCCCTTTTTCTAGTGATGTCCCCCATCCTGATCCCTTTTTCTAGTGATGATCCCTATCCCGATCCTTTTTTCTAGTGATGTCCCCCATCCTGATCCTTTTTATAGTGATGATCCCTATCCTGATCCCTTTATCTAGTGATGTCCACCATCCTGATCCCTTTTTCTAGAGATGACCCCCTTCCTGATCTCCTTTTCTAGTGATGTCCCCCTTCCCATTCCCCTTTAGTAGTGATGTCCCCCATCTTGATCCCCTTTAGTGATCATGTCCCATCCCGATCCCCTTTTATAGTTATGTCCCCCATCCTGATCTACTTTTATAGTGATGTCCCCCATCCTGATCCCCTTTTATAGTGATGTCCCCCATCCTGATCCCCTTTTATAGTGGTGTCCCCCATCCTGATCCCTTTTATAGTGATGTCCCCCATCCTGATCTACTTTTATAGTGATGCCCCCCATCCTGATCTACTTTTATAGTGATGCCCCCCCATCCTGTTTTACCTTCTTTCACACTCAAATACACACTATCACACTCACACACAAACCCACACCCCCCCCCCACACACACACATACTCTCAAACACACTCTCACACATCCTCATACACACTCTTACACTCACACTCATACACACACTGAAACTCGCACACACTTTCTTATACACACATCCTCACTCACACACTCACCCTCACACACACACCCTCTCTTACACACGCACACTTTTCTCACTTTAATGAATCATCGTTCCAGTGCAGGGGGCCGCCGCGGTCCCCACTGTACTGACTTCTGGCCTCCGCTGTGCTATGACTTCCTTCAGCCGCCGCTCAGACAAGCTCTGTTGCTCATCAAGATCAATGCAATCTACCAGCCAGAGGCCTGCAGGTGACGTCATATTCTGCTGTCAGCTGCGGGCCTCTCATTGGCTGGCAGCTTGCATTGATCTTGCTGAGTGGCAGAGCTTGTTAGTGCTGCGGACAGAAGTCATCACACAGCGGGGACTGCAGCGGCCCCCTGCACTGGGGCAATGCATCATTAAGTTGTCCAAGGTGCCGCGGGCCGCATAGTGAAGCCCCAGGGGCCGCATGCGGCCCTCGGGCCGCGAGTTTGAGACCCCTGGTTTACGGTATAGTGAGGTCTGTAGTGTACCATTACTATCACACTCAATGGTTACATCTAAAAAATCTATCCTTACACTTGAGTAGGAATACGTCAGGTGTATGTTATTACTATTGGAGTTCAATTCCTTCATAAAAGGTTCAAGTTCTCTCACCTCATCCTGCCATATAAAGAAAACATCATCTATATATCGCGTCCAAAAAGGCACGCAATCGGCAGAGATGCCACCATCAGTCAAAAAGAGGTCCCTCTCCCACAGCCCCAGGAACAGGTTTGCATAGGCCGGTGCAAATGATGCACCCATCGCCGTTCCCTGGAGCTGCAGGTAGAAGGACCCCTTAAAAGTAAAAAAATTATGGGTTAGTGAGAACTCCAATAGACATAAGACAAATTCCACCAAGTCCAATGGTAGGTGTGATCTGCAAAGAAAAAACCTAACCGCCCGCAATCCATCAGCATGTTTGATGTTGGTGTATAGGGACTCAACATCCCCACACACCATTACTGCACCCCCACTTAGAGAGACTCCATCTATTTTCTTTAGAAAATCCACAGTATCCCTCGTGTATGATGGCAGTGATTCAACAAGGGGCTGGAGCATCGAATCCACCCACCTATTTATATTCTCCAGAAAATTGTTATTTCCAGAGATGATCGGTCTCCCGGATGGAACCGTCTGGCATTTATGAATTTTTGGTAGCAGATACAATGTAGATACCGACGGTTCCACAATACGTAGTGCCGAAGCCAGCTGACTGGTGACAACACCCCCATCAACTGCCACATCCAGTATCTTATCCAGTTCATCAATGTATTTGGAGATTTGGGTATACGGGGTGGAAATACCACAGTCAAATTAGCCCAACTGGAAACGCGTTGGATTTGGACACTGAAAACAGTTCAACCAGCAGGCCTTAACGAGACCATTAGTTATGTACCTTACTTGTGAAGTCTAGATTTGATATAGGGGTATATGTGGTTGTTTTTAATTGTACACTTATTGTTTTTATTTTTAACCTTTTTCTAGCATTGAGACATTCAGGTCATTTTTTTGATATCGATATGATGACAAATTGCATCTGATGATCCAACAGGAGAATATTGAGAAGAAGAAACATCTATGAATGGCGTCATATGAGACATATATTGTAATTGTTTGTATGTGATGTATTCATATCTGTATGGGACATATGTATGATACTTAGTGTCTATTCATATAGAGTGTATCTAATCTATTGAGATGAAGTGTGTATATATGGGTGCATATGATTATCTGTGGGGGTATCTATCCCTTCAACATATGTGGTCTTGCAGAGGGTGTTTATCTTAAAGACATCTAGTGCACAATATTGTATGAGATATTAAGAGACGTATTAATTACGTATTTATTATTACATATATATCTCTACATTGTGCACTATAATGTTATAGTCATTTGCCCTCTGATGATATGGATATCTGACCCTCGTGTTCTTAATATATAATTCTCTATAAATATATGTGCACTACTATCATTATGATATACTCTCCGTTTAAACATACATTGTATTGATCTGTATGTGATGTATCTATGTATGTATGTAACAAGCGTATATAGTCTCTTATCGAATGACTATATGGGGGGTCTAGAGTATGCTATATGCAACATATGTATATACTTATGATAATTTGAGGAGAAATAGTCGAGATTGGCTCTCCATTTATGTATGTGTGTGTATTCAGCATCTAATTGTATGTACCATTGTAGTAATAGGCTTATATATCTGTCTTATGATCCAGTGTATATTATCCCTCCGGTTGATCTAATATTCAATTGTAGTCATTAGATGTTATGGTTTCATATGTATTGAGGCAGTATTATTATTGGCTCTTTAAGTCACTGTGAATTACATCTGATGCCGTACAGCTCTTGATGCTGTGCGGGCGCTTCCCCAATGGCGCCGTCCCGCTCATCGGCTTGGCGTCTCCATGGAGAGCATGCTGTGGGTCAGCTGACCTACTGGCACGCCCCTCCATGACGCCGCTGATGACGCGTGGCCGGGCATGACAATTGGGTGTAAGCGTCCGCCGCTATAGCAACAAGAGCGGCACGCTGATTGGTTCTCACTGCTATTTTAAACCGCCCCTTCCCCCACACTCACTAAGCCCTCAGACGAAGGAGAAATTCCGAAATGCGCATAATGGCGCATGCATGATATGATCGCTTGATACAAACAGGCAGTGCCGTAACTTCAGGCCATGGGGCCCCGATGCGGAATCTCCAAGGGGGCCCCCAATTATTGCAAATCTTTAATAGTATTAGTCTTTTTCTATGGGCCAAAGGGACTTTTGGGGCCCCCCTAGGCTGCAGGGCCCGGGTGCGATCGCAACCCCTGCACCTGTTGTAGTTACGCCCCTGCAAACAGGTACTGAACTGTGATGTAGTAACTCTGAATGTATAAACTGCAGTATGCAATAGATCCCTGAGTGTTTGTTAGGTGGGAAATTACCCTACATAAGGATGTATCATAGGTTCTTAGGATAGCAGCAGCAGATATCCTCTATTGTAACACTGAGAGGCTGTTTATATCTGAAGCCTGCACGCACAGGTGATTCTCATTCTGTGTAGTACATCCTATATAGGATTTTACTAGACCAACACGCAAATGCTGTGTGACTGCACTTATATAGGAGGGGTTGAGAATATTATGCTTGGTTATATAATGACAGGCTTTTTTATCCTTTGAACCAATTGATTACATCTATTTTTAACTATAGTTGTAAATATTTCCCCAAAAACTCTCTTGTTGTGGATAGGCAATATATAATACCTGACAGTATACAGGATCAGAGTTATTAATTTATTCCATACTGTTCTTTACCTTAAATTTGATATATGTATGCTATTGTTTGATAGGTAATAAATAATTATAGCTATATTCTAATTCTATGAGTATACATGTATGATGAAATTGAGAAATTATTTTGTATCATTGCTGGTTTTCTACCTTGCTCCCACCCCTTGTACCGCACATTCCTTAATTAATAAAATTTACATTTTCATATAAATGACCATATGATCGTTTTTCTTCCCTTTTGGGAAATTATTTACACTAATTTCTGCGCGATCGGTCATGTTTTATTATATGTCCATACTTATTCCAGTCATATATGGGTATATGCATTAGATAATGGTATAGTATAGCTAGCCACGATGTACTGGATACAAAAACTGTGGTGTTTTCTAATTACCTCTTGTACATAGGGGCAGTATTATAGTAGTTATATTCTTGTACATAGGAGCAGTATTATAGTAGTTATATTCTTGTACACAGAGGCAGTATTATAGTAGTTATATTCTTGTATATAGGGGCAGTATTATAGTAGTTATATTCTTGTACATAGGAGCAGTATTATAGTAGTTATATTCTTGTACATAGGATCAGTATTATAGTAGTTATATTCTTGTCTATAGGAGCAGTATTATAGTAGTTATATTCTTGTACATAGGAGCAGTATTATAGTAGTTATATTCTTGTCTATAGGAGCAGTATTATAGTAGTTATATTCTTGTACATAGGAGCAGTATTATAGTAGTTATATTCTTGTACATAGGAGCAGTATTATAGTAGTTATATTCTTGTACATAGGAGCAGTATTATAGTAGTTATATTCTTGTACATAGGATCAGTATTATAGTAGTTATATTCTTGTATATAGGGGCAGTATTATAGTAGTTATATTCTTGTACATAGGTGCAGTATTATAGTAATTATATTCTTGTACATAGGAGCAGTATTATAGCAGTTATATCCTTGTACATAGGGGCAGTATTATAGTAGTTATATTCTTGTATATAGGGGCAGTATTATAGTAGTTATATTCTTGTACATAGGAGCAGTATTATAGTAGTTATATTCTTGTACATAGGATCAGTATTATAGTAGTTATATTCTTGTCTATAGGAGCAGTATTATAGTAGTTATATTCTTGTACATAGGAGCAGTATTATAGTAGTTATATTCTTGTCTATAGGAGCAGTATTATAGTAGTTATATTCTTGTACATAGGAGCAGTATTATAGTAGTTATATTCTTGTACATAGGGGCAGTATTATAGTAGTTATATTCTTGTACATAGGAGCAGTATTATAGTAGTTATATTCTTGTACATAGGAGCAGTATTATAGTAGTTATATTCTTGTACATAGGATCAGTATTATAGTAGTTATATTCTTGTGTATAGGGGCAGTATTATAGTAGTTATATTCTTGTACATAGGTGCAGTATTATAGTAATTATATTCTTGTACATAGGAGCAGTATTATAGCAGTTATATCCTTGTACATAGGGGCAGTATTATAGTAGTTATATTCTTGTATATAGGGGCAGTATTATAGTAGTTATATTCTTGTACATAGGGGCAGTATTATAGTAGTTATATTCTTGTCTATAGGAGCAGTATTATAGTAGTTATATTCTTATACATAGGAGCAGTATTATAGTAGTTATATTCTTGTATATAGGGGCAGTATTATAGTAGTTATATTCTTGTACATAGGGGCAGTATTATAGTAGTTATATTCTTGTACATAGGGGCAGTATTATAGTAGTTATATTCTTGTCTATAGGAGCAGTATTATAGTAGTAGTTATATTCTTGTACATAGGAGCAGTATTATAGTAGTTATATTCTTGTACATAGGAGCAGTATTATAGTAGTTATATTCTTGTACATAGGGGGAAGTATTACAGTAGTTATATTCTTGAACATAGGGGGCAGTGTTATAGTAGTTATATTCTTGTATATAGGAGCAGTATTATAGTAGTTATATTCTTGTACATAGGAGCAGTATTATAGTAGATATATTCTTGAACATAGGGAGAAGTAGTATTGCTGCTGAAACAAATTATGTTACTGAAGATGGTATTGGATTATATTCACAGGGTGTAAAGAAACATACAAACCATATTTCTAATGCCCATTAGCCTCTTTGATCATTAAGAAAACTATACTTTCTACTTTAATTATCATCGTAATTCTTGCTCTAAAGTTGTAACCAATGATCTACAGCAGTGGAATAATCACGTAGCTGAGTTGGCAGGATATAGATTCCAAAGAGTGATATAATACGGTGGCATCGGATGACTTTTCTGGGTAACGGCAAACATAGAAAGGATGTAAACGGAGAAGCATAAATACACAGAACTGTTGGGCATAAGGTATTCATGACTACAGATAAATGGCGTAAGGGCTATGCAGATGGCATTATTACATTATCCTCAGGGTTTATCTAGGTGTGGTGGTGCACATAAGGTTTTATTTTTATTAAAAATGTATTAAAAGTTGTTCAGATATTTCAATCTCACTTACTCCACTTTATTTTCCATTTATCACAACAGGATGATCAATGTATTATCTACATGTTCAGATTAACCCCTTCACGATCTATGGCGCACATATGCGTCATAAGCTGCCTCCTACCGTTTGATGCGGGCTCGTGCTGTGAGCCTGCATCATCTCCCCCATCTCAGCTGAGGTCAGATGAGATTTACATCTAACAGCAGCGATCAGATCCACAAGCTGATCGGCGCTGTTAACCCTTTGAACCGCGCTATCATTCATTGACAGTGCGATCAAAACCACCCTGTGGGGATGACAGGTCCTGTGAAGCAATCAAGGGACCTGCATCCCATTACCTGGAGAGCCCGGGGTCCTGTGATGACCCCGGAAGCTGTCCCAATTCACTTCCTTCTTCTGATGTCCCAGTGACATCACAAGCAGGGAGTGATTATTTCCCCTTTGATTAATGGCTGTAACCCAACCAAACATAAGAGAAGGGATCAGATTGTTGAGGGCTGATGCCTTCTAGTGGTTACAGTATTAAAAAAAATTAAAAACATTTTTAAAGTGTGAAAAAAAACTAACACTACAAATCACCCCTCTTTTGCGCGATTGAAAATAAAACTTTAAAAATTTACAAAATACAAATATTTGGTATCAACATGTTCAGAAATGTCCGATCTGTCAAAATATAACATCAGTTAATCAGATCTGTAAAGTGCATAACGCAAAAAAAGTCCAAACGCCAAAATAATGTTTTTTTTTGTCACCGCAACCTTGCAATAAAATGTAATAACGGGCGATCAAAACATCACATCTACCCAAAAATGGTATCATAAAGTCAGCTCAAGACGCAAAAAATAAGCCATCACACAGCCCCAGATCCCAAAAAATGAGGATACCGACATGTCAGTTTTACAATATAGTGAACATGGCGAATAAAAAACCCCAAAATCAAATTTGTAATTTCAATTTTTTTGCAATTAACACCATACTTGGAATTCTTTTCCCATTCTCCAGTACACGATATGATAAAATAAATTATTTAATGTAAAAGCACAACTCGTTCTGCAAAAAACAAGCCGACATATATTGACAGAAAAATAAAAAGGTATGGCTCTTGGAAGAAGGGGAGGTAAAAACGAAAAAAGGAAACTCACAGGGAAGCGTGGGTGAAGGGATTAATTTTAAAAATGTATTCAGATCCATTGTTCCTTTTTCATGTTGTGATGACCTTTTTCTTCTTCACAGTTGTCAATAAATTGCTGACTATCTCATAAATTGCTGAGTATATTGTTGTATATTGTGGCCATTAATATCTGTTCTGTGCACGATAATGGACTCTTCCATAAAAAAAGGAGGAAGATGGTTCCCAGTCATTCAGAAGTTAAAACATGCCCTTGCTTTGATGTTTGCAATGTGACTTCTTCGTAGATTGTGCAACTTTTATTAGATATATCACCTCTCTGGGATTGTGCAGTTACCAACCAATGTACGTATGATTACACCATCTTGGATATTCCTACTTTATGATGTGGGCTCATGCCCTTCATTCTCGTCAGTTCTCTTTGCAACAGGTCAGTTAAAAATGTACAGCATAACTTTTCTGTGGACTGATTCACTTGAAGAACCATATGGTATATGGCCCATAAAATGGAGCAGAGGTGGACATGACTGCATCCATCAGTCATGGTTGGTAGGTATGTGAGATTTTGTCTCGTAGTATTCTCCACCAGTGCTGACCTGCTACATTTACCTGCTGGACTTTATTGGTATATTGAGCAGCTAATAGTCTCTACAGATCACTCATCCATCAAGTCGCCATGGTTTGAGAATGAAAGAAAATTGTAAGCAGGACTATTTTATGTAATTTTTTTTTTTTTACACTAATTTTTTTTACAAACCTCTTTAACTGCCTAACCAGCCCTCAAACTGGGGAAGAGATTGAATCCAGCTTGGCTCTAATTAAAACCTGTAGCAGAGATGGGTGGATAAGCCTGCACAGCGCGGGGGGGGGGGGTAAGTGAGCAGCCAGAAGCCCCAATGCACAATGCAGAAAACTATAGAACAATGTAAGTGTCGTGGTCGCGTGGGCAGGGGTACTCGGTAACCAGACAGTCTATTAGGGATATCACAGTGGCGATTGCCCAGCACTATGGCCCCGACTGCACAAGTGAAAAGCGGTATTTACAGTGCATAACAGTTTATGGTTTAATGTGATGCCAGCTGAGGTATCTGGTTTGCAGTGACCAGCGCTGCTTGTGTGGTCCCCAGAGGATAGATGGTGAAGCAGCTAGATGGAGCACTCCTCTCAGCAGGAGCAAGCCTCTGGGGAGATGATATGGTTTATAGAGTGAGGCGCAGCAGACAGAGACAAAGAGGTAGAGGACTGCAGTCTTTACCTTTACTGATGTTTGGTAACAAGCTAAATCCAAGATACTGCCATCAGGTTCAGGGTCCAGTCTGTCCAGGAGTAAGTGAAGTCCACTCCACTAAGTGGGTAGAATTCGTTGCCCTTCTGTTTGGGGATTCAACAGCTTATGAGCTGATCTGTTTCCCTACTTCTCTTTTTCTGCAGCTGCTCCAAACATGAGGCATTGCGAACAATTGTAAACTGTTCTTTGTCCCAGCTCTGAGCTCTCTTTAATGTAACATATATCGTAACATAGTATTTAAGGTTGAAGGAAGACCTTAAAGGGATCCTGTCACCTCCAAAACGCCTCCTAAGCTAGCAAAAACATGTCCCTGCACCATCCTATCACTAATCACACACTTCTTTTGTCTCCTAAAAGCTTCCTGTGAAAGTGCATAAAAATGTTTTAATACTCACTAATTTGGGATTATAATTAGCAGGGGCTATATTCTTTAGTCACCAAGGCGGGCTGTTTTGCAGCTCCAGGATCCACCCTCCCTCTGTCTGTTTGCTCTGCTTGTGCAGGCATTGCCCTCCCCCTCTCTATCACTCACAGAATGCAAATCATTAGTCCTGCCTTCAGTTTCAGTTTCACAGCAGCACAGACAGAGAGAGGGTGGATCCTGGAGCTGCAAAACAACACCCCCTGGTGACTAAAGAATATGGCCCCCTCTAACTATAATCCCTAATGAGTAAGTATTAAAACGTTTTTATGCACTTTCACAGGATGCTTTTAGGAGACAAAAGGAGTGTGAGATTTGTGATGGATGCTGCAGGGACATGTTTTGATAGCTTAGGAGGTGTTTTGAAGGTGACAGAATCCCTTTAAGTACATCT